>CACRXP010000098.1:31644-183790 GCA_902702965.1 Spirometra erinaceieuropaei
TACGTCTGCTTTCGATAAATTCCCTTCAGGCCAGTACATTTCTATGGCTATTGAATTAATGAATTAAAAGATACGGGCAAGTACATAATAAAGCTATAGCTTGGTTTTGGAGAGGGGAGGGGAGGGTAGGGGAGGGGAGAGTGAAAAACCACAATCCAGTCAGCGTAAGGGAGAAGGTGGGTCCCGGCGAAGGTAATTACATGCTGGTAACTGGCTTGGTGGCTTTGACCCATGGTAACTGTGGGACCTGTATGCAGTTCTTCTGTGCGCATAGGACCGGTCGGCGTAGCCTGATTGCAGCCGCCTCTGCCGTAGCCAACAAGCGCTGCCCAAGCAGTTTTGGATAGCTTGATGGGACCTTGTTAATCACTCTGAAGGCCTCTCTGACGTCTACACGGTGGACTGTGTCTACCATATACGCGAGGATCGAGCTGTTGATGTTCTTTATTTGTCCCTTTCCTAACCATGCTAGGAGATTTTCTTTCATTTTTTTGGATAAATGCCGGCTCGTGCGACCAATATATTCTGCCCCACAGGGGCAGGTGTAGGAGTAAATACACGTGGAGTTTGTCTGAGCTGTTAGTTTGCCCTTGCCCTCTCCGTATAGGATGGGACTGGTGGAGAACAGTACACGGGTGTCAGCTGCTGGAAAGGTCTGTGCTACAGCTTGGGTTAGGCGTCTTCTTAAATCTGCAACAACAACAACGCAAAACGGACAACACTCCCACAAGCGCTTTACTCGTACCGGCCCGGAGCAGGAGGTATTTCGACGCCGGGGTCGAGCTCCTTCCCACTTGGATGACGGGGAGGTTGGCAGTCGGAGGCGCGGAAAAATACCGACCGTCATGCCAAAACACCATTAGGAGTGTGCAGAAAAGCACTCTCTTGACGAAGGAGATTGCCACTGTGAGAAGACGGAAGTCTACGTTAACCACGTGGCGGATGAGTCACAGTTTGTTGTGGCAAACTATGGCACCAGTTTATGACATGCCAGACAAGGCAGGGTGCCTTGCTGAATGACTCAGCCAAAGTGGGCTAACAGCCGGTTATTCAGCGTGAAGGAGGCAACAAGTTGGAATGTCATGCCTAGCAAAAAGGAAGCCGGTTTACTAGTGACGGAGAACCGAAGTGATAGGTGGCCAGTCGTGCAGAAGTTCGACAGAAAGTCTAAAGTATGGCCTTATTTGGGAGGTAATACTCAGGTGTAAATGCAGCACTCTTTGGCAAACTACGGCAGTTCAAGGCAATTCATATGCATCAAAATACTAGATGCTGAATGTGTAAAAATAGCATTTACGTAAAAATAACGGCGTAAGCAGCGTATGCATTCCAGCGTGAATTTCGTTGTCAATATTTGTGATCTGTTGGGCAGTTATGATGTTTGCATGCGCAAATAACCGTCTGTTGATGAGTATACGCCAACAACACCATAACGGAACTCTTAGTAGTCTTTTGGCAAATGTGAGCTACAGTCAGTAATCAGTGATGTGAAACATCAACCGAACTACTGAAGTGCGTATTTGATTAGAAGGGAATACTAAAGAACGCTTATATCATACTCATCATGCAGCAAAATCCCAAGATGTTTTGACCAGCTTTGCATGAGCTTCTTACCGACTTTGGCAAAAATTCCACTAGGAGAAAGTTGACT
The DNA here is from genome assembly GCA_902702965.1 of Spirometra erinaceieuropaei. Classification (NCBI taxonomy): domain Eukaryota; kingdom Metazoa; phylum Platyhelminthes; class Cestoda; order Diphyllobothriidea; family Diphyllobothriidae; genus Spirometra; species Spirometra erinaceieuropaei. Next base: position 33,296 of record CACRXP010000098.1, read on the forward strand.
ATTTGAACAAGGCGAAGGCGACAAAGCATGCAAATGCGAAATGAGAGGGCGTACATGGGAACAGGGTTTCGTCCATAATCGATAATTACCATGGCAGTGCCAGGTTTATCACATGGTCCAGCTGCTTACAGAGCTCTGGTTTCCTCCTTCGTATTGCAGCGGCCTCTGCAAAGCGCAAGAGACGCCCGGTCGTCTCCCGAAACAGGACATTGAATGCAACCATTGGGTCCACCGTATGGCCCGTGTCCACTAGGTGCTTTGTGATTGAACTCCTGGGTACCTTATTTTCCGCCTTAAGCAGCCACTTCGGCATGTGTTCAGCTGACCGAGCTGTCAATTGCCTTTGCGTGAGCCCGATGTACTTGCATCCGCAACTACATGTAAACTTATAAACTCTCGAAATTTATGACGTCATTAAATTCTGCATGCTTTGTCGCCTTCGCCTTGTTCAAATTTATGCCGGGAAAACACTGCTTCGAAGTTGACTATGTCAGTATCACGATTTTGCCTACTAGTTCTAAACGTCCTTATAAATTCAAACATATATTTTTGGCAAAACAGGCAATAATATGCCTTTGAGTGCTCACTTGGTAAAACATCACGCTTTGCTCGAATTTCGTAAAGGGCGGGCATATTTGGGGTTTAAAAGTTTTGAATTTCCATTTCTGAGAGATGTGCACTTTCCATCTAGGGAAAATTACAAATTCATCTGAGCTATAAAAAGACATGTTTTTGGAGTCGGCAAATTTTGCAATGGATGTGGACTATGTAGCATACTTCATAAAGAGTACAAATAAACGAGAATATGCTGTGATGTCTAAGTGAACATTTCACATAATTGTGAACGTTTTCATAATAAAAAGCCATTTTTCGTTTAAATTTACCAAAAGAGTAATTCATTATCGTTTATTTATAAAAACATTTTTTGACTTTGGTTCCTATAAAATGTGTTTAAATTTATGGAGGCATTCATACTGCGCAGAAAACATCATAGGGCCGACACGAAATCCAGTCAAACGTCGGCATTTTGGTGTGAAATTACTAACTTCGTGTCATGCTGAACATTAATAAACAGCAAAATCCCACTTAAATTCTCCCTCAAAAAGTAACTCACGTCCCGAGATTTCAGTTAACGTTTCACGTGGTCGGTTAATAATCGTATGTCAGGGCAGACAGGACAGGACAGACTACAATCAAAAAGCCAAAAGCTTGTTGAAGGATCGTCAGTCCTATGTCCCATGCGAATCCAACCCCATGAAAACGCTGACACGCGAGATTAAGGCGACTCTGTTGGCAATGGAGAACTCAGGTGCAATATCGCCAATCGACCGACGCATGGCGAGAGCACAAGAAACGGCCCCAGCCCGATTCTACGGTCTCCCAAAAGTGCACAAAGAGGGCGCTCCTCTCCGGACTATCGTATCACTAAAGGGCACTCCAACCTACGGACTGGCAAATTGGCTGTTCCAACGTTTCAAGTTTCTGACCTCCGATTCGAACACAACAGTCAGCTCGTCAACGCAATTCTTGGAGAAACTTAAAGAAGTAAGTCTCCTGCCAAGCGATCTCATGGTTTCCTTTGATTTCACATCCCTTTTTACTTCTATCCCACAGGACCTGGCAGTCGAGACCATCGAATTACTTCTACGAGAGAAATACGACGAAACGGAGAATCGCCTCGGACACGCCCAAATCATCCAGCTCCTGAAGTTCTGTCGCAAGACGTACTTTACGTTCGACGGAACAATCTCCGAGCAGGTGAAGGGAACGCCAATGGGTTCGCCGATTTCGGGACTCATAGCCGAGGCGGTCCTTCAACGGCTGGAGTCGCTGGTTTTCCAACACCGCAGACCGAAATTCTGGGCTCGGTATGTGGATGACACCTTTGTCGTCATCAAACGGGATCAGGTGCTGACACTCAAGGAACGTCTGAATGCGGTCTTCCCGGACATTCAATTTACGATGGAGAAGGAGGAGAACAATCAGCTGGCCCTCCTGGATGTCCTCGTCTGCCGCAAAGATTGTGGTGGCCTAAAAACCAAAGTGTTCAGGAAAGCGACAAATACGACGCAAATACTGAACTTCAATATCAACCACCCAATCAGTCACAAACGCAGTTGCGTAAGGGCGCTTTACCGGCGCGTTGAGACGCACTGCAGTGAAATGGAAGGCAAGGTTGCTGAATTACAATATCTTCGACGGGTAATGAGAGCCAATGGTTACCCGCGCAACTTTGTCAACCAGTGCATACGAAAAGGACACCAGAGACCAAATACAACCAGCCCCAAATTTTGGCGGGCTCTTCCGTACGTGAAGAACGTCTCGGAAGCCATCAGTCGTCTTCTCACTCCACTTGGAGTTGGGGTTGCACACAGGCCGGAAGTAACCATTAGGCGCCGAGTCATGAGGCCAAAAGACCCGCTGCCACGGCAGGACACGTCTGGAGTCATTTACCGGATCTGGTGTAGTTGCGGACAAAGCAATTATGTCGGAGAAACTGGGAGATTACTCCGTACGCGAATTGCAGAGCACGCAGCAGCAGTGAGGCGGGGAGACGCTAACTCTCAAGTGGCGGCACACTCGACGGGACCCGGCCATATTTTCGAATTTCAAGAGGCCGAAATCCTCGCAAGGGGTGACAGACGCGTGAGCCGCGAGCTGCTCGAGTCATGGTTCTCAGGCCCGCAATCCATCAACATGCACAATGACCTCCCGGTACCCTATAGCGTACAGTAGATGTGCTAACTCATGAAATGTCAACTAAAATTTCGAAATGCGTTCTCGTTCTGAAAAGATAAATTAAGTAGTGTTGTAAAACTACTCATAATGCAGCATAAATCTATAATGATCCAGTTACCTCAGGGTGTTGGCTTTCGAAAGAACTTATTCTCGGCTGCATGCAAGATCTATACTCTGCAAAAAATGACTACTTATGTAGCATGCAATTTTCTCATTGATTTTCAATGCCCTTGAAAATGCAATTATATTTCATGGAAAACATGCATAAAAATATTTATTCTTTTACTTATTCGGTAGAAACTCACGTCTTCTTCCAATTTAATACTCAAAAGAAGAGTGTAATTCGGTTTTAAAAAAGTTTCTAATTGTGAGATTTTTTAATACCGTTGAATGGCCGTTCATGAAACGTCATGTATCTGCATTTACGAATGTGGCTTGTAAAGTTAACAATATTGCTCAAATCCACTGCTTAATTTTATGAGCCTCATATGGCCTCCTCTTAATACCATAGAGAAATGCATGGTTTTCCGTACACGGAAAATATACAGCTTGTAGTTTTGAAACCCTGAATGCAAGTGTAACAGCAGGTCGGTTTCAAAATTATTCGGGAATTAGAAAGGTTTTTTTAAAACCGAATTGTACCATTCTTTTGAGTTTGAAATTGGAAGAAGACATGATTTTCTACCAAATAAGTAAAAGAACGAATATTTTTATGCATGTTTTTCATGAAATATAGTTGAATTTTCAAGGGCATCGAAAATCAATGAGAAAATTGCATGCTACATAAGGAGTCATATTTTGCAGAGTATAGATCTTGCATACAGCCGAGAATAAGTTCTTTTGAAAGCCGACACCCTGGAGTAACTGGATCATTATAGATTTATGCTGCATTATGTGTAGTTTTACAACACTACTTAATTTATCTTTTCAGAACGAGAACGCATTTCGAAATTTTAGTTGACATTTCATGAGTTAGCACATCTACTGTACTTCGATTTTCCCTGGGCAGGAGAATCAGTCACGTGGGGAGGGCGCGGGTGAGCAATTATCACGGTGACAGTGAGCCAGTTTGCCGAGCAATCGTCACACCAGCCTCCAGCAAGTATGGCGAAATCGCGGCAATTGACGACTCGGATTTGGACCGACAAGCCACCACCGCATCAATTACGACCCCAGCGGTGATTGCGAGAACTGTTAATTGCAGTGCGCATACGGTCCCACGGCAGCCACGTGCTATAAATACTGCACTCCTGGTGCCACCTTCACCTCTGTCTGCTAATGGCTCTGATGATGGATTTGGGTAAGGATCCGAAACGCCAGGCAAATAAAGTTCTTGTTCCAGTGATCGCATCTTCATCTTCTGAATCGTATGTCTACAGAAAAATTGGATGGACAGTATGTGGTCCCTTGCCGACGAAGTCAATCGGGACCGGAATAGCCATTCTTGGCTTATTAGTCGCCATCAGCCAGCCGTGCACAACCTCAAGGCCTGCAACTCCTGTAGCTCGTACCTGCGATCTGTTGGATAGAAGTCCAAGGCCCTAAACCTTGAGTCACGAGTTCGTTATCTCATCGGCCGCGTAATCGCCAGCCGTCGATGGTCAGCTTGAGCCCCAAAGCATTAAGCTAGACCAGTGTATCCGTTACCCTAATCAGTATGCCAACCAGCAGACGCGCAGCGGCGCGTAATGTAGGCAGAGTAGTATAAAAAAACAGAGACAAAGGAGACTGAAATGGTCATTTCTGGCTCATTCGCTTTCAACAGTTAATCATAATCATGCCCGAGGTGTGGAGTACCTGTGATCATCACACGATCAATAAACGTCCCTCTACCATTGTGCATTCACTTTTGCAATCGGCAGGACAACCAGCTCGTGGCTTAGGGATTAGGAGCGTTGGACTTCAAGCCAGCAGGTCACGGGATCGAACTCCAGGTGGTCCACACGTCAGCGTTAAGTATGACTGGCTGACGGCGGTTAATAAACCAGAAATGGTCATTCCAGTTTCCCTTATCTTAGTTGGTAATAGTACTGTGCCTATACATATATATAACACGGCCGGGGGCGCTCAAGGAACGTTCTTACGGAAATTACTCGTTCCGTTGTGCCTTACGGGTTCTCTCTTGAGCTCAAAAAGCAGACGCTGAACGGCGCACGATATAGGCAGTATGCTTTTACCGAGGTCCCCTTATTCACCTCTATTCTAACCGGCCTTGCCATCAGCACAATTGAAGAGCGTCTTCAGGAAAAGTATGATGAAAATGATCAACAAATTAAACGAACGCACGTCATTGAACTCCTGGAACTGTGCCGTAGAACTTTCTTCACTCTCAACAACCGAGTTTACGAGCAGAAGAAGGGAACACCGATGGACTCCCCGCTGCCTGGGCTGATTGCCGAGGCTGTTCTGCAGAGACTAGGGCTACTGGTCTTCTGATCGTACTCCCCAAAATTTTGGGCCCGATATGTCGATGACACACTTGTCGTTATCAAAAGAAACGACGTTCAAACGATACCATCATCTAGTATGGCTCAGTTTATATATGCCTGATACTCCCCAGGAACTGCTCAACCGTCTTCACTGTTCATTCGGAATCCTCCGTCAGGAAACGGAAGCGTTGGTAATGCCATTTTGACAGTCCAAAGGTTGGGGTGTCGCGCGCACCAGCATCCAGTCAACCGCGAGGATAAGCTGTCACTGGTATATGGCCGCGTAGAAAAGGAGAAACACAGTTTCGCCTTTGGAGTAGCAAGCGTCATCAGCCGAGCCAACGACAAGATGGCTAGACTGGTTCTCAACAGTTGGTCCTCAGTTGACACAATCAACAGAGCCATTGATCTTCATCACGCCTACCAAGTGCTACGTACGAGGCTCCAGTCAGTCCAGACCAGGCCGACAGCACTGTCGAACAAATCACAGTTGCCACCTTCACAGCAGGAGGAAAGAGCCAGCCGGGGATCAGACGACCGACGCGAGACAACGACCCACCGACGCGCCCAAACAGCTGACCGCAATTCGCACATGCGAAGGCAGCTGATCAACCCATCGTGGTATGGGGGGAGAGCACACGGGAACACGGACCTAACGGCGACAACGACGGCCGCGTAGCGGGCAGAGGTCATACGAGCGCCCCAGCGGTCGGCCACGGAGAGACGAAAGCCAATCACCCACCAGCAGACAGGTCAGAGTTCGTGCATCGGACATGTCTGTAACACGAGACAGGCTGAGAGGCAGAACAACTCTGGGCATGCAGGAACAAACATCCCACCACTCTGATGTTTGGAATGAGGAAGTTTCTGAAACGTCAGTAAAAATACACTGTGGTCCACGGAATCGCCTCGTCTTCTTCTTCTTCTTCTTCTTCTTCTTCTTCTTCTTCGTCATCTTTTGGAGATGCTGGACGGGATATACATATGTGTATATGATTGTTAATTCAATTCCACGTAAATATTATAACGCGTTATTTAATTAAAAAGAGCATTTGCTAGCATATGCGTGCTTTCGACAAATTTTTATCGGGTCTTTACATTTATATGGTAATAAGTTACACACCGAAACGTTTGAGCGATAAGGGCAATCAACCGACAATCAGCATAATATAGGAATGCTAGTGAATGCCCTCAAGGAATTGTTATTGAGGTGTACCTTGAACTTGCAGTTTCTATTCGACAACAATCTATATAGGCAGATGGACGGCGTAGCAATGGACTCGCCCCTTGGCCCACTTTTGGCGAATATATTCATGAGAAAGTTAGAGGCTTTCCAGCCACGTCACCAGATCAACGGTTTAAGATACTATGGGCGGTACGTGGATGATATATTCGCAATTGCACCGAAACTAAAAGACATCTCAATTCTACTGAATGACATAAATCAGGCGCACCCATCAATAAAATTCACTCTGGAAGAAGAACAGTCCGGTTCACTCCCCTTTCTGGATGTGCTTCTCAGTAGAAGACCTGACGGCAGCATTCGAAGCAGTGTCTATCGTAAGAAAACGTGGTCCGGACAATAACCCCATTTTGGGAGTTTCGTACCGCTAAACGTTAAACGTAATTTAGTCCGATGTTTGACAGAAAGAGTCAGAAGTATCTGCTCAGCTGATAGCCGCAAGAGAGATAGAGCTGAAGATCATCGAAAGCCTCTTTCGCCAAAACGGGTATCCTGATCGATACTGACGGCAAGAAAGAAAAGGCTATTTATCAGGGTCCCATTCCAAAGGGATGCATAAAGTGAGGTCTTAAGAAGACGCCTTACGCAAGCTGTCTCACAGACCCTTCCAGCAGCTGACACCCGTGTACTTTTCTCCACCAGTCCCATCTTATGCAGGGAGGGCAAGGACAAACTACCGGCGCAGACCACCTCTGTGTGTTTTTACTCCTTCACCTGCTCTTGTGGGGCAAACCATCTTGGCCGCACAAGCCGTCGTTTATCTAAAAGAATGAAAGAACATCTCCCGGCATGGTTAGGAAAGGGACAAATAAAGAATATCAACAGCTCGATCCTCGCGCACATGGTAGACACAAACCACCGTGTAGACGCCAGAGATGCCTTCAGAGTGATTAACAAGGTCCCATCAAGCTATCCAAAACTGCTTGGGCAGCGCTTGTTGGCTACGGCAGAGGCGGCTGCAATGAGGCTACGCCGACCGGTCCTATGCGCACAGAAGAACTTCTACAGGTCCCACAGTTACCATGAGTCAAAGCCACCAAGCCGTGTGCGCGAGGATCGAGCTGTTGGTGTTCTTTATTTGTCCCTTTCCTAACCATGCTGGGAGATGTTCTTTCATTCTTTTGGATAAACGACGGCTCGTGCAGCCAATATATTCTGCCCCACAGGAGCAGGTGAAGGAGTAAAAACACATCGAGGTGGTCTGCGCCGGTAGTTTGTCCTTGCCCTCCCCGTATAAGATGGAACTGGTGGAGAACAGTACACTGGTGTCAGCTGCTGGTCAAAGCCACCAAGCCGACCACCCGCATGTAATTACCTTCGCCGGGGCTCACCTTCTCCCGGGCGCTGACTGGAATTGTGGTGTTTCACTAACCCCCTACCCTCTCCAATCCCGAGCTACAGCTTAACTATGTACTTGCCTGTATCTTTTAATTCATTACTTCAATAGCCATATAAATGTCCAGGCCTGAAGAGAATTTATCAAAAGCAGACGTATCCTCGCCAAATTGCCTTTAAAATTTTGCAATGGGAATTTTCGCAACTATGAGAGCAATCGATTACAGTTCGTCTTTTAATGCAAAGGGTAGGTAAATAGAGAGGCGAGGGGGAAAGGAGGTAGTAAGGGAGAGTAAGGGAGCATTTCAGAAAAGCATTTGGCGAGCATACGCTTGCTTTTGGTAAATTTTCATTGGACCTTTACATTTATATGGGAAAGGTGTACAAACGGAAACGTGTGGGCGATAAGGGCAATTAAGTACGGACCGTAGGAAGGAAGGGTGGCAGAAATGGAGAAAGGGAGTTAGGTAGAGCCCTGCCACAAGAGGGAGGAGGGGTGGATGGGGATCGCGGAGACATGTATACAGTTAATCGATCCTTGACCACGGCAGACGCGGAGAGCACGAGAGGTTCTTCTTCGCGCAGAGGACTGGCCTCTGCGGCCCGATGGCAGTAGCTCCTTTTTTTGCTGGTAAGCGCTGACCAAGTTACTCACATAGATGACTTCGTTGAGATCCACAGAATGCCCAGACTCAACCATGTGGCCGAGGATTGAGCTGTGTATGCTCTTAACTCCACCTTTCCTCAGCTATGCCAGCAGGTGTTCTCGTATTCTTGTGGATAGGCGCCGACTCGTACGACCAATATAGCCTGCTTCACAGAAGCAAGTAAAGGAGTAAATTCACATGGGGTGGTCTGAGTTGGTTACCTATTCTTATCTTCCACACATGAGGCGGGGTAGTCGAAAACCATACTGGAACTCTTGCTGCCGGGAAGTTCCGTAAAACGGCTTGGTCAAGGCGCCTCCTCATGATTTCATTCACGGCATAGACTTGAAAGGGGACTTTGAGAAACAGAGCTTTCTTCTTCGTCGCCGGTATGATGAGTTTTGCCGGTCGTTCGGCAATATTCCTTACAACAACCCTGTCAGGGTACCCGTACACGCGAAGCAGGTCCTCGGGTCTTCTGGGTTCGACTTCAACGCTAGCTGCCGGACAGATTTTTCTAGCCTTTTGCGCTAAATAGCAAGTGCAGCAAGGGGCCGGGATCCAAACTAGTAGTGATCGCACCTTCATCTTCTGAACTGCTACCTGGGACTCGCCTGTTCGCTTCTATCAGTGAAACATTTGCAGAATATTCTGTTCTCCACGAAACGATCACGGGAGTTTGTGCTTCTTAGAAAGTCCGTAGGAGCTAGAATGGAAACCGAAATACTGTTTTGCATTCAATAGTCCGAGAGGATGAGACATGATGCTTGCAGTAACTTTTTGAAACATTCGCATATATATTTGTAATGATCTTGCGATCCCGATATTACATTCGTTAATAAGGACCCCCAATTGCTTATGCAAAGCATGATCCAACACGTTTGTTCCTGAGATTATATAATTCATTTTTCGCCGTAAGTAGACTCCAACCCGGTTATTTGCGGAGATTAGAAACCACACCTATTGATGATTAGCTGAAGCTGGATTATGACTACCTGCTTTAACAATCAGACATAAAATTTACCTAAAAAGCCCACTGTCAACACTTTGATACGATCTAATGTGTCCAAATGACATTTTCTATTAAAGAATAAGTACTTTTATTAAACAAATATATGTATAAAAGAAAATAAACGACGCCTCTGAACGAATCTTTTCGTATTCTGTACGAAAAAGTAATTTGACAATAAAAAAATTCATGAATATTGAACCGCGAATAGACAGGGACCAAATGTGCATTTATTTTTCAGGTTGTAGACAGTAAGATCAGATGCAATCGCGGTGCTTTTCGAAGGCCGTTTACGCCAAAGTTTAACGCGCTCAAATCTGCACATAGCTCCGCAAAAAATAATAAATACTGTCAATAGAAGTTTGGAAATTATGCAAAGCAAATGGGAAAAAACGGACTAATTCATTTTCTGAAGTTTCCTTTCATTTGAAGGCGCATTTAGAGAATTCTAACGGTAGCTCGAAATCCAAGCATTCTTTCTGGCGCAGTGCACTTTTCAATTCCTTGAGTGAAACCACGTGATTTGATCTCGCATATTTACGCCAGGATGTCAGAATAGGGACTAGGCGTCCTAACTGTTTATTGTGTCTGAAAAACGCTGTTGGCGTCCTACTGCGAGCACAGGACCACACAGTCTGTGCTGTGATTCCGTCGAGACCGTTCAACAATGGATGAATTGAAGTCCCATCATTTAAAAACATAAACAAAGAAAACACAAAATCATGGACTACCTTTTTCAAAATAGTTATCCCCTGACGTTAAGACCCCGGGAATTGCCAAACATGATTTGCTTGATGACAGAGGAGTAAAACTTTATGAATACACGTTCTGCCATCGGGACAAAAAGGCGATTAAAACAAATTTCCCTTGACTATTCATATGCAACTATGATGAATATCTAAAAGCCTGCTGGCGTTTTGTAAGAGATATTTGCTGACCCTAGGGAATTCAGGTAACCATAACTATGTAGGCGAAAATTCTCGACTTTAATCTTACTGAGATTATAATTTTTTTGCTGTTTTAATTTTGAAGCGCCTACAAAGTTAATGAACTAGGATATAGCAAAAACAAAGTCAATTTTTGTGAACTTTGAGTCGTTTCTGTTCAGAACTACTTAGTTATTTTTACATATGCTAGACAGCGAGGTTTTGTAAGTTTTCGGCCATGTTTGTTGCTGAATGAATTCTTACCTTAGTGCATTTTATGATAGTCTTTGAATTCTTAGCAAAGACAAGATGATTAGTATGTTACTAATGTAGAGTTATTAACGATTAATATTGTTAACTAAATCCTCGGTAAATCATTTAGTCCACTTTATCGAGACAGCTCATTTATCTCAGCCAGAGATAAAAATGATCAAAAATGAAATCATATTAACTGGTAGCAGAGAAATATCTGTCAGTTATATTTTAAGCTCCACGTTTGTATCAACTCAGAACATCATTTGACTCCATATCAAATGATAGAGAGGGATTTCTATCCTATCAAGTTGGAACTACCAGGAGTGCGATTCACGTCTGGCGCGGTCATGCCTACGCATTAGATTAAAACAGAATGAGCCTGCGTTGGGACATGTAAAGGTTTCAAAACTTATTATAAATAATATAATGATTCCTGATCTGCTTCAATACGGTTTCGGACGTATAACACGCTCTAATACGAGCCTCCTCAATTTTTCAAGGTAACGCCTGTTAACAGGGAGTGTAATTATAGCTTACTTCACTCTATTCATTGGGCTCTCAAGGTAATTTTGTGGCAATATGTTTTCAAATTTTTAATACAGAAAGTTATTCCAAGCCTCTTGACAAAAATATTGGGCTGTAGAAGTAAGCCGCCGCGGAAATAATCGCTACCAATAATAAACCCCGATCGCTTGTTACTTGGTGTCGCTATTTTACTGCTTGCTGGAGCTACGTGACATGGCGAAAATGCCTATTTTAGTTCTGCACGAATACTATGTGGACGAAAGTCACTCTTACGTGTCCTGGCGTAATATCAGACTTAATAGACGAAGGTTAAACATCGCAACATAGGTGAGAAAAGGGGTTGATCGAATATTCAGTGGCTTACTGAAAGTGGATCCCATTTTTCGACGCAGTAGAAACTGAGATGCCAGATTCATTAGGTAATGATTACAAATCAAAAGTTCGACAGCCAAACCCGACGATGTTTATCATGGACTGCGCAGCAGCGTGGAGCAAACACGGTGACTTGCGCATAAATTAGTCTCTAGTGAGGGTAGACTTGCGCAGCATCTATCGCACTCTCTCCTCCTTCTCATCTGGACTCGGCGTCGAGACGAAATCAAGATGACCGGAGGTGGGAGAGAGCGCAGGTGGCTGGCGCGGCCGAACCTGCACCCAGGCGTACCGACACAACCTCTGGTCCAGAACTACACTTGACCAAGATTTGAGCCAATAAAAACAACACCACGGTGGATCAGAAATAGGAAGATGGTTGAGTGGCCATACTGGCTATCTGTATACCCAGAGGGAAGGCGAGTGCACCTACCGGCAGAGAACCAGGTGCCCGGGAACTTCTATCGCACACTAGGCTGAGAAAGTCGAAGTTTGATCATGATGGAATAGTAGATGATTATCTATTTAGAAGGGTAATACACCCGCAATGGCCAAACTAAGGCACTTAAATATTGTTGTTAATATTTGTCGAAGGTGTATTCAACTTAGAAAAATTCAAAGATGCTTAGATAATCTAAAAGGCGGTTGGAACGACAAGTAAATAGAAAATAGGTCATACGAACTATGGGCCGATGCTTGTATTATCAAGGCAGCTTTCTTTGGTATAAGGTCATTGGTAAGTCACCAAACCAAAAAACCATGTTGCTGCATCTGGATAATTATTGACCGTGTATCCATACATTTAATGATGGAATAAGTAGCGTTTTTTAACGCAAATCTTTACTCATGTTCGTGCTTTCCATACCAATGCGGAAGTGTAATATCGTATATATGCAACAGAACACAGGTTTGACAAGGCTCGATAACGTATGCCCACCTGCTTAGTTTTTTGTAACCCTGAAATTGCGCATTTTCTCCATCGACTTAAAGCATTCCAGGAAAAAGTGTTTCTCAAGCAAATGGATCTCAACGTCATTTCATGTAAGAAGTCCATGCTTGCAGTTATAAGTCAACTAAAGTTTATCTCCAAAGACATTTCGTATGCTAATGACTGTCGTAGACTCCAACTGCGCAGTTGTGGGTGTTTGACTAATTCAAATGCATAAATATTTGAGCATTTAATCCTCGCGGAAATGAATACGTTGGTATGGGACAGATCCTTCGAAGTCAGCGTCCCTGATTTCACCTTGCTCTTGAGAACACTGTGGAAATCGTCGGAAACGACGGTCAAACTGTCGCTTCGTGCTGCCTCGGAAAATCTGCAGCACATATGTCCGGCCTTTTTAATAATTAAGTCCTTGTGCTTTCTCATGAAATGTTGAGCGAAATTTTGAAATATGTTTTTGATTCAAGGAGATTAGTTAAGTATTACCGCAGTATTAATTATCATACATCGGAATCCTAACATTTTTCGGTCACATTGGGGTGCCGGCTTTTGAAGAAGCTTTTTTTGGGCCGTCTACAAAAAGATTTCCAAAATATGACCAAATAAGTAGTAGTACATTTTCTCATGGATTTTCCTTGTCCTGATGAATTCTTCTTCGTCTTTTTCTCTTTGGCATAGACTTATAGACCTTGAATAAACTAATCTAATCCAAGTTCACGGATAATTCATGAGAAAATTACACAGCGGGGGGGGACTCACTGACAAGTCGAACCCCCCGCAGCTGCGCCATGCAGCGAAAGAATGTCAATCAAACACGCCTTTTTGGGCTTCTGGCTAGTACCTGGGTTGTTAGCATGGTTTCACCTTACCCTAAAGTATACTACTAGCTGTTTGTCGGCAGTTAATAAATATTCCGCGGTTATATATTGTAGCTGATGGACTTCCGTCTAAATATTCATGAATAAAATTCTCGCTCTGTGCTTATAGACCTTAAATAAACTGATATACTCCAAATTCGTAAACAATTTCTGAGGAAATCTAAAAGCGGTTCTTGTTGTCTCATGCACCGAAATAAAGCATTTCTTGAGCAACCATTCCAGGAAGATAATTTAGACGGAAAATTTAGTTCTATTCCTTAGCTTTCTTTGTCGAAACAGTGTGTTTTTGCTCGCTACAGCAGGCTTCTGACAGTTTTCCACTTGTGAGTGACTGAGATATTGCTCTCATAGTCTACAACTTCCTACGAACAATTCCCGCTTTTCCCAAAGAACCTATTCTATTGATAGTATGCATATTATTTTTCGGAAAGGATAAGATATTCTTTGATGATTCCTTTAAAAATTTGTGAAATTTAATGGTTCCAAAGTCGGTAAAGGTGCCAAAATCCAATTATTTATCTTGACCTACTGACGAGTTTCAGCAGTTGCAAATATTTAAAAGGCAACTACAAAAGGTCTACCATAAAGTAATTTTTAATCTTTTCATTCAAGATCAAATACAACTCGTGTGGGTTAGATCTTACCAATAGGTAATTTAGAAACCGAGCATACATCACATCAATCACTCAAGAGATGCTTGACTTCTGTACAATCATCTTACAATGTATGCGAATTTGTCAAACAAAAACTCGAACTAAAGAAAGAAATCGAAAACATTTCTGAAACGAAGAGAAGGATACTTTCCTTGTTTGCGGCAGAACAGTTGGTAGTATCATTCAGGTGAGTGCGCAAGCAATTAGTTTGTCTGAAATTTTGGCCGAATTTACTTCGAATGATAGGAGGTATAGATATTCACCTGCGGCACATTCCACTGAAGCGTATATTAGGTAGACAACACTATGCTGGTTTTTCGTCCCATTAAGGGCCATTTTAATACAATCCTTTTCGAAAAAAACAAAATGTCTACATCAACCTATGTTGATGTTATGCAGAGGTCTCAAACACAATGGAGGTTACCAGGATCCTAAAATAGTCAGAAAACGTGCAACTGCGTGAAAGAACTTTCAATAACGGTTCCGCTGTGATGGTTGTATTAAAAAAAATTACCAAACATATGTCCGCGGCAGTTGACTGAGAAAACGGAAAATTATAGATTTTTTCCGACATTCCAAACGAGACTCTCTAAACAGACAGAAACTACAATGAATAGAAATCATAAAGTGACTTTGTTGGAAATATGAATTTATTATAAACGAGCACGCATATGCTTGGTATTCCACTCGGGATCTTATTAAATACTTTGGTCTGGCAACATCCCTCTCTATAAAAGCAACCGAAATGCGCTTGATGCTGTTAATTGCATCTTAAATTCTCGATACCCTTTAATTCCTTTTGCACTATCTCATTGAGCGTGAAACGGTCAACCGGCTGCCGGAATGCAAATTAGCCTTTAAGGAGCAATTTTAGTAAGAAATATGAAGGATACACGAGAACAGTAGAATGGAATGGCTGACGTTTGGGAGTTCTTGTCCTGTTCTCCATTAGTAAAACGTTTTGGACAATAAAATTCATTAGCGTTTTGAAAAAACGATCGGATAAATTGGTCTTGGGCCGATCGATTTTTCACCTTTCACTGCCTTGGCTTTCTGATCGTTGTGTATGAGAGAAGGTGGTCGCCTGTGTTGCGTGTCATCACACCAATGGGAGTCGGTTGAACCTGCGTTCTCCTTTTGGGTTAATTAGTTGAAGGAACGTGTTTGTTCGGTATTCTTGAGCTCTGTGTGACCGCCTGGTGCTGGGTACGGCGTATGCAGTGTCGTGGGACTTTGCAGGAAGGTCTTGATGCCTGTTAATGGAGTTGACATCTTAGTGCCAAGCGCCAAGTGTGAGACGTTATCTCTTTCAGGCGTCCAAAGTTTAGACGGTTGCTCCTTGGAAGTTGAGACTTTCACCAGTTTCTCCAATACGAGTCGCAAGCTGAAATCTCAGGTCTAGTCTCCTAGTTGCCAGTTTGTGCTCGTGTAGATGGGTCTACAATTTCCTTTCGGTTACCCCATAGTATTTGCAGTCTCGATTGTTGCAACGCACTTGGTAGACAAATACTGATGTTTCAGTGGGTGACAGTGTTTCTTTGGGTTGCATCAAGCGGCGATGAATAGTTGCCTGGGGTCGATGAGCAACGCCTGCTCTGATGGGTTGTAACATGCATGAAACCACCTCGAGGACTCCTTTGATGTAAGAAAGAACTCTCATATTTCCCCGATCATCGGTATTTATCTCTTTCATTTGTAAGCGTGAGACCACTTTATTGAAAGTTTACATACGGCATGATATATATTAGCTGGCACATACAGTTATGTTTTGGCCTCCAGCATGAAGAGCTGCCAGTAGACACTTCTAAATATACAAGCACTTCTGAACTGCCCTCTAAAATGGCAATTAACAAAAAAGGATGAGAGAGGAGGACGTCTCCAGAGCGCAATTGCATTCCTTGGCTGTCGGAACCATGCCTAAGCTATAAAAATTGATTTGTTAGCGTAAATAATGCTACTGGGGAGCCCTTGGTTTGTGATATTTCCATTGGGCCTGAGCCAATGCATACACTATTCACTCATTCTAACCGTATTCCGAAAATACGTTTGATCACCAGTACTGAAACAAATTGGTTGGCTTGCACTAAAAGAGGTTCTAACTCAATTCCTTAGAATATCAAAATCCGTGCCCATTATAACAATTGAATTTATTCATATTGACCGAACTGTGAAAATATTGGTGCCTCAGTGCCACCTCGATGTTGACGGCGTCCAAGTTATAGTGCACTGCAACGGCGTTTCTGTTTCTGTTTGATGGCCTCGCCTGACATAGGCTGAGACAAAATGTTGACTAGGTTGTTGTCATTTTACTGCGAAGATAAGAATCCTTTCTTGGGTTATTAAGTGTCGTCTTACATCGCAATCAGATAAATTCCGACTGAACGGCGCGATCAAAAGACATTTTTTCTAATCGCCATCTGGCAAGTTATTCTGGAATATAACGCCATAATTCTGATGACCATTTTTCAGTCGTCCAATAATAAATCATGTAAATCAAACGCACCGCCAATCCTCAGATATTTCTGAGGAATTAAGGTCCCGGTGAGGCCAATGTAGCCGTTAATAAGAGGGGAGAATCGGATCTTATTAAAATACAACATTCTTATAACTCAGGAACATTATTCTACATTCAGCGTTATCAAAAACATAGGCATGTGAGCTGTTTAATTTCAACACATGAGGCTACTTGAATTGCAAACATGATCGATTGAAGAGATGCGTTAAATACTTTGGTGCTTTGAATGAGGCGAAATATGCCATTAAAATAAGGTGCCTAGGAATTGTAACTCACGATTAATATTAATATTTAAGATGAAGCCGCCATTTTCAAATGATTGTTACAATTTTGCAAGCCACTTACCAATTAACGCGCAATTCTAACGCATTCTTCGCGCGCTCCTACGGAAGATTAACACAACTGCTTGCAAAGCCATTTTAGTTAATTTTTCTGCCTGCAATGAAATTCCAAATAACAATTCATTCAGCGAACGATGCTGCCCACATCCACTGCCCTTATTCATGCCGGTCTGCGCCATAAATTTGCATAAACGAAACTGGAATTTATAATGACGAATCTTTGTTTTCAAGGGAAACAACGAACAAAACTGTTCGCTATAGCATTCGCTTTTCAAATAACAGGACTCCTGCGAAAAATAATGTCTATTCCAAAACTATTTTGAAGTGTAAGCAACACATTTTCGTTCTGACAATGTCTCATTTTGATTTTCCTGATGGCCTGCGCTGAGTCTTATCTCCTTAAGGAAATCATCCACACTTGCACGCATGCACAAATGGCTTAAATTCAGTAAGAATGCCTTCAGTCAAAGTATTATTTAAAGCATTGTTAGAATGCAAACTGGCAGCATGCATTCCAGAACAATCTTCAGAGTGCTATATAGAGAACAGTATTTAGTGAAGTACGCATCTGATAATTTTAGTCAATAAGCTCACGAAAAAGATCATGATAGAGTGCAGTATTTCTGAAGTTTGTATATATTGCCATACTTTTGATAAAAATCGGTCTTTCTACTCCATTTACTATGCGCAACAAACCTGTTATATTAAGGTTTCTGTTAACCTACTTGAATAACACGCCTTTAGTGATTTTGATTAGACATGCTGTTGACACTAGTTTCCATATTATCGGTTTTGGAATTTCTTTCTCGGCTTCTTTCTGCGGATTGAGGAGGTCCTTTAAAAACGACTGTGAAGAATAAGGCCGTTAGGCAGCCATTTTACTCCGAGGATTGACCTCTGACCCTCTTTCGTCTCTTTCGCATATTACCCGTGTGTGGTTGGCTTACTCTGAATTCATGCTGATGACAAGAAACAGTTTTGACGAACCAATAAAAAATATAATTTTTCTCTGTACTTTCTGCAAAGTGTTAAATAGCTATGTCCACTTGGCGGATAAAAGTAAAATTACCATTAATAAAACGCATTTAAGGATATATTTGGATGTGTGCTGTCGTTTTTCGTTTTAGTTCGACGACGTTTGGAATTCCAGGGCATGGTAAATGAAACGAAATCATTTAAGTAAGACTTTCGATCTGCCATATGCCCATACCTACTTGCAAACCGGAACATACGATTTACACCAGGGTAGAATTATGTCTTAAACATTTCTCTTCCGATTCACAATTACATTCGTTATTTATTTTATGTATATTTCAGCTCATTAGTGCGACTAGCGCAGCATGGATGCATTTAGGTTTACAGCTTACATGGCAATCATTTTTTTGGCCGTAGTCTTAGACCCCAGTAATGGTGTGTAATCATAGCATTTTTTTCGTGCTTCCTAAATGCCGTTTTGTGTATCTAATTCTAGACGCAGGTCATTTATTGCAGATCCTAATCTGCGCCTTCTGATCTGTATGCATTACAATTCTTTTTGAGCTTTTAGAATTTTCGCATCTCTACGCCAGCATTTGCGCATATATGTGTGTATACCGTAAAAGAGAATATCTTAAGAAGAGAGACTAAAATCCTGGGAGCCGTTTTCGATCAAGAAAGATTCATTCTATGGGTTTGTGATATTGACTAACCTGCAGCGTGATCTGATGATATATCATTCTTTACAAATCTCTGACCGTTAAATAAATCTAGTTTTACGGCTTTGCAGACCTACAATCGCTAAACGATAACTGCTTATGCGATATATGTTCTTCTCATCGATCTCTGGTTCTTTAATATGTTCAAACACGTGTTAAAGCAAACGAGCAAAAGTAACTTTCCGATTTAACTGGCAAGACCTGATAGCTTACAATATTCGAAATAACAGCGACAGCAGAAAAAAATATACATGTATGTGAAAAACATTATCTTCAGACCTGTACAAACTTAAAACCATAAAAGATAAGGTCTTGAAATTGTATCATCGACATTGGTTTTCGAATTACAAGTGACCTACTTTCAAGTTTGTTAACAATGAGTATCTTTTTACGCTTGCTTTAAGAAGGAATCTACTAAAGCCTTCTTGTGATGAACTTTTTAGAGCTGACATTGTGTGTTACATGTGCTTTTTAACAAAATTTTACTTGGTTTGATAGTATTCTTATATCCCACTGCCGTATTCGAAATGACTCTGAAGGTCTCCGAAAATAAACCAAGCATAGCACAAATGCGTAAATGTACAAAGCCGCTTCAACAAAAAAGACGAACTAAGAGAGTTAGGTGATGAAATTAAGCCAGATGTTATGGCATTTACAGAAACGTGGCTTACTGAAGATATCGCAGACTCAGGAATATCACTTAGAGCATATCAGCAATTCATGAGAGGTAGACTAAGCCGAGGAGGAAGAGTCATAATTTATGCCACTTGTAAGCTGAGCGCTATGGCTGATGTACATAGACCGGTACGGGATGTAGAACTGCTAAACGCTACCATTTCTGATAAGAATGTTCGATCACTGACGCTTTCGGTGATGTACCGTTCACCTAACCATACTTCTGACCACGATCTCATGCTCGTAACTGAAATTAACAAAGTCAGTGGGAAGAAAGATGTCCTTATCGTTGGGGATTTTAACGCTCCTGGCATTGGCTGGCAAACGTGAACTGCACAAGTGCCCAAAGACAGCTTTAATCACAAACTACTACAATGGGCAACAGACAAACTTCTCTGCCAGAATGTTACATTTGGAACAAGGGCCAGGGAAGGACAGCAGTCGAACCACCTTAATCTTATTTTTACTCGAGAGGAGAAAAATGTGTTAGACCTACAGGACAGACCGCCTTTGGGGTCAAGCGACCAAATCACCCCCTAATTCGAGTACTTACTGTTTTTCCAAACCCGTTCAACCAGATAGGTGGAAGAGGAACAGCTGGAAAGGGGACTTTTCTCTCATTAGGAGGAAAGCGGCAGCTGTATCATGGAAGACTGAACTGCATGGTCGAGTGAACGACAACTGGAATACTTTCAGTTCCTAACTGAAAGAGATTGTTCAACCAAATTGTCCCCTCATAAAAAAGATAATCACAAATCGCCCAAAATGGATAAACCCGGATATTAAGGACTCATTTTAAAAAAAGGAATCGTCTGTGGAGGCGCTGCAGACTAACCGGCTCCGAATAACACTTACAGAAATATAAGCGGCAGCAAACGTTTGTAAATGTAAGGCCTCAAAGCTTCGAAGGAAGTTCGACCTGAACATACTTCGAAATTCATAGGGGCATCCGAAAATTTTATATGGTTATATACGAAGTACTAAACGAACTCAGGAGCTGATCCCTGTCCTTAGGTCTGCAGATGGAAAAGTGGAAACTGATGACCAGGTTAAAGCGTCCCTCCTTTCTAACTTCTTTCAATCCGTGTTCACCCGAGAACCTAGTTTAATATTTGCCCATCCATCCATCCGTTCGCCAGCCAACCTCTCCTCCTAGTACCATTCTCCTCCTAACCCCTCCCTGCCCGTCTTAACCGAGGACCCACTTTCTTCATCGACCATAGTCAGGGCCGAGCAATTCCGACTGAAATCTGCCAAATCGCCTGGTCCAGATAGAATTCTCGCACTAGCACTTCGCAAACTTGCAAATGAACTGCGCAAGCCATTATCCGCAATATTTCAAAAGTCATTTGAAGACGCGTGCTCCCCGAAGTTTGGAAGTGCGCAATCACTGCTCCGATCCATAAAGGAGGCTCACGACTTGACTGCGGAACTTATCGTCACGTCAGTCTTACTTGCGTCGCGTGTAAAATAATGGAACGCATTATCAAAAGACACTTTATGAAATACCTGGAACAGGACAAAATATTTTGTGATGCCCAAGATGGATTTCGTCCAGGGCGCTCCTGCCTAACGAGTGTTCTTTACTCGCACGAGAAATGGACTCGAGTTACCGATAAGGGTTTTCCAGAGGATGCCATATTTTTTGACTTCAAGAAGGCCTTTGACAGTGTCCCACACAGGCTTCTTTTACAGAAGATCTGGGGTATAGGAATTCAAGGAAAAATGTTCAAATGGATCGAAAGTTTTCTCTCCTCCAGTGTACAAAGAATCGCCGTTAGTAACTCAACGTCAGGATGGGGAAAGGTGGAAAGTGGTGTCCCACAGGGTTCTGTCTTAGGGCCCGTACTCGTCCTGATTTATGTTAATGACTGCATCAGCGAAGTGAATTGCAAAGCCCTCATGTTCGCGGATGACGTAAAAATATGGACTGAAGTCAAGTGCGATTATGAAGCAGATAAGCTGCAGTCGAACATCGACAAATTGTGGTTTTGGTCGAACAGATGGCTTTTGAAGTTTAACGTGTCCAAATGCAAGGTCTTGCACCTGAACACCGGCCACAAAGCTATCGCCATCAGAACACTGTAGAAAGATGGTCGAGAGGCAACTAGTACTCTATATTGGATTAGACGAGCATTTATAATACTCCCTTCCGAACTCTTCGAACGACTTATTTGCGTCTTTGTAAGACCTTATTTGAAGTATGGAATGCCAGCAGCTTCACCGTGGATGTGGAAGGATATCGACCTACTTAAACAGGTGCAAAGCAGAGGAAAGGCTGAATTTTCTCAGCTTATTTCCTCTCTCTTACAGAGAAACAAAATGCAGTCTACTCTGGACGTTCCGGATTGTTCGCGGCCAGGGTTGCTTATTAAGAGCAGAGGACTACTTTGAGTTCGCCGGTACAAACCAAATAAGCAGCCATGCCGACAAAGTCAAAAATGAGCGCAAGCGGTTAGACCGTAGAAAGTTTTCATTCAGCCAGCGGGTTGTCAAACCGTGGAACTCGCTTCCAAGCGAGACGTTGAAGGCTGACACAATTTGTGTGTTTGAAAAAAAAGTTGCTCGTCTGGTTTTCGACAGAAATCGGCTTTTACGGCATGACGTCCTACAGCCAGGTTTGTAAAACACTGTCATATACAATCCCTCAGCACAAATGTACAGTGAGATTTTGCACTACCGTATGATTATGATTGAACTGTGACCCAATCACATTTAAAATGCCCGCAATGTTATTTTTGATTACGAATCTGCGAAAGCACTGTACATAAATAGGGCCAATAAGGGCTCTGCCTCTAACCCTCCAAATTTATACATATACATAAATTTCACGAATGCAAACGTAAATCTAACTTTTTTGAAAGCCAAAATATGCATATTTGAATTCGGTCTGGCATTTTGTTGAAAATTACCCGTGATGATAAAATTAATATCGAAGTAAACCTGCTTTTGATAAATCTCAAAAGCCATCTAGCGGATCTAAATAAACAGCCGATGACAAGCTGCATTCGAAGGATCGCCCGTCAACTATAATACGATTTTATATCAAAGTGGCTCTTTTGCTGGCAAAGGTCTTAGTGCCACTAGCTTAGAAACTTAAACGAATGTGATTAGGAGTCCTGCTTTAGTCAAAAATATGGCAAAGGAAGCATGAGCATGTTCTTTGGCCAGATTTCCAAAGAGTCCGTGACACTCAGATGTTAAACCAAACATTTTAACGGATGGAGCATGTGAATGACTTAGCTATAATGTTTTTCTGATCGGGGTATTTAAACATTTATGCACTCCAATAAACTGAATAGAATCGGACAAAAAATTCCATTTCCTAACTCTCCTTACATGATTTTAAGTAATTAATGCCATTTTGAGTACCGGCCTAGTTAGGAGACTTGAGAGATTTAGTTGTTTTGGAGTGGCTGATCTTAATGCTTTTTACAAGCTTGCGTAATTTTCTCACAAACGGACCATTTTTCTAAGTGGAATCCATTTGTAAGATGAGTTACTTGTGCTCTTATTTGGCAGAATATGTTTCATCCAACTAACCTGCAAGCAAACTTGAACAGGCTCGAAGACTGGTCGAAGCGCTGGCTTATGCCCTTCAATATAAGCAAGTGTAACTTTCTTCAACTCGGCGGCTTCAGAGCCCCCAGCCCCAGGACCTACTTTCTAAACGGCTCACCACTGCAACAGGTTGACAGTCAGAAGGACCCGGGTGTATGGATTACATCTTCACTCAAACCAACACTGCACTGCGCGAAGGCGGCTAAATCGGCTACGGCCACATTGCAACTCATTAGGCGAGCATTTATGGGATTTGACCCTGACTGCTTTTCCAAAATATTTGGCACCTTCGTGCGACCTCATCTAGAATACGCCATACAGGCGTGGAGACCCTGGACTGCCAAGGATTATACCGTCTTGGAGAAGGTCCAGAGACGGGCGACCAAAATGACACAAGGTCTGGGAGCACTGCCCTATGAAACCAGACTGTCAATCCTCAACCTGTTCCCCCTTTCCTACAGGCAATTACGTGGTGACCTTATACTAACATTTCGCATCATCAACGGCCTAGACTGTTGTTTAGATCCCACTGATTATTTCACCCAAGCTAACACGCCCAATTTGCGCGGTCATCCCTTGAAACTACGCGCAGGGAAATCAAGAACCAATGGACGAAAGTCCTTTTTCAGTAACAGGGTGGTTGCAGCCTGGACTGCCCTACCCACCGATGTTGTAACCTCCTCCTGTGTGAACTCCTTCAAGTGTAGACTTGACCTGCATCAAGCTTCCCAATTACCACCCCCACATCCACTCACATAACCCGGTATTCTCTTATATGTGTTTATACTACTTGTAATTAGTAAGTAACCATTAATGATTACTCTTTTCGGCTAGCTGGCAGCTGTCCGCGAGTATGTACAAAATCCCTTTTTCACCTTCCCATTTATCAATGTTTTTCTCCGACGACTTGTAACCAAGAGGGAATTCAAAGGCGCTTGCCTATATTTCCCTTAATAAACTGATACTGATACTGATACTGAACTGGAGTGCATAGATCGGCCGTCGCCTCCAAAGAAACCTCCTATTTGCGACGGTGGCTCTCAAGCCACAAATCAAAGCTGGATAATTATAGGGTATTTCACTCTGAACACATTTGCAGGATACCATTTCAGCGCAATTTGACATGCCAGAAAAGGAAAAATGATTAACATTCAATGGCGTAAACGAGCAAAGACAGAATAATTGAAACCTACGGTGAAAAGAGCCATTCCAGAACTTAAATGGTAATTTAAGAAAAACTTTAGTCCTCCGGAATTCAACCAAGGGGCTTTACACTCTTTCAGCAGCAAGATAATATGCTGGAGGAGACGACTTTGAAAAATGTGACTAATTTCCTCTTAGATGGCATGATACTCGGATGATTGAATGTCTCTTCGGGTACCACCTGGTTATTGAGAATCTGAGGGTAATTTTGGCCTAATAAACATAGTATATTTTGGGCATATTTGCATTTAAGATCGTTGTCTGGGTTTTGCAGATCGACATGTGCGGCACGCTAATTGTAAAGACACACAGTTCCCCTACCTTACACGTCACAATTCTAATGCTGTTGTGAACTTTTACATACAATTCTTGTATGCTACTGCAATGGCAAATTTCATTCATTGAGAACAAACATTTCGAGTAACATAGACAGCGTCAATTACTTCGCATACCCCTAAAGAGTATGGTTATGGATAAAATTTAAAATTAAAAAAAATCCGTCTGACTCCCAGTAGGGCAGACCTCGCAAAAGTTATAAAGACAACGTTTCCTGTAAGTATTTATGCCTCTGAGTCGGCATTAACTGCATTTGCAGCAAGTATAGATCGGCTTTCTTTCAAATATTTTTCTCAATAACACAAAGAGGACACTGGTCTCGGATATATGATTCACAGACTGCAGCGCGCAGTAAGTGACACATCTTGTTAAATGGTAAGCAAACTACTGACATGTGCTTTTGATTAAAAAGCCTCTTTTTAATAAGGCTGTGCCACGGACTGTTGCGCAAAATAATCCCAAGATATTTCATTCACGATCGAATACGTTTCTTACCGCCTGCCTTCATAAACCACATTCACTGGGAAATAAGTATTCATGCATTATGAATTTTATTCATCGTTGTCCGATTTCCCTAATAAGTTAAACATTTGTATACAGTAAAATGGCAAAAACATCCTTTACACCAAGCAGTTGGCCAGAAATTGCACTCTTCGAAATTTTAATTTAAAGAAAATAAAACCTTTGTGTTAGGAACAATGTTTCACTAGAAAGCTTCTAAGAGGCTGAAATGCTCACTCGCACAGCATCGTACTCGACCAATTATCGAGTTTTTTTACGACGCATGCCATAGTCCATCTTCAGGGCAACATTTATGAGTGCTCTTGGGTGTCGTAGAAAAGTGTACGAGTTCCTCTACGTAAAACGCAAATAACACATACACCGGAAAGCCTAGACAGATATACAAAATTGGCTGAGTTTAGAAATCATTCGGAAACTGATAAGACTTGTTTATAATTGAAAATACCTCCCTGTATAAAATCTTGAAACGCCATTGGCAGCCGTATGAGTACACAGGGAGAATTTGCACTTTCAAATTTTTTTAAACTGCGAGGACGGAAAAATTGAACGGGAAAATAGATCTAGGTGACTAGTTTTTAGTTTCTGCCCGGTTAAAAAGGAACTCATTCTAAAGTCGTCATTTAGCCCGACTAAAATGCCCTAAATGTTTTTGCAGGATGTTCGGCATTGTAACCCTATCTACATAAAATTCATCATTTAAAGACATGTTTTAGAATTTCTGTCGAGATTACGTGTGATGGACAAGATACCGTAACACAACAGGTTTTACGCCTTGACAATGAAGAGCCGACCCAGCTCTTTGAAACGTCAGCTGTTAAATAAACTTGCTCTTACAGGCTGCCTTCATAAACCACACCCACTTGGAAATAAGTATTCTTGTTGTATGAATTGTATACATTATTGTCCGATTTTCCCAATAAGTTAAACATTTGTATACAGTAAAATGGTAAAAACAACCTTTGCACCATGCCGTTGGCCAGAAATTGCGCTCTGTTCGAAATTTAAATTTAAAGAACACGAAATCTTTTTGTCAGGAAAAATGTTTTACTAAAAAGCTTCTAAGAGGCTGAAATGCTTACTCGCACAGAATTGTAGCTGTCCAATTATCGAGTTATTTTACAACGCATACCACAGTCCATCTTCAAGACGACATTTATGAGTGCTCTTGGGTGTCGTGGAAAAGAGTACGAGTTTCTCCGAGTAAAACGCAAATAGCATATATTACGGAAAACGTAGACGTATATACAATTTTGGCTGAGTTTAAAAATCATTCAGAAATCAAGAAGGCTTGTTTTTAGCTGAAAATACCTCCCTGTATAAAATCTGGAGACGCCATTTGCAGCCGTATGAGTACACAGAGAGAATTTGTACTTTTAAATTTTTTAAACTGCGAGGACGGTAAAATTGAAGGAGAAAATAGACCTAAATGACTGGTTTTTGAGTTTTTGCTCGGTTAAAATGAGCTCATTCTAAAGTCCGCATTCTGCTCGACTAAAATATCCCATAATTTTGTTGCAGGTTGTTCGGTATCGTAACTCTATCTACGTAAACTTTATCATTTAAAGACATGTTTTAGAATTTCTGTTAAGATCAACTGTGATAGACCAGATCCCGTACTACGACGGGTTTAACTTTCCTTCAAGGAAAGTACAGTGTTTGCGTAAGCAAGCATAGTTCCAATCGCATATTACCGGTATCCAATCAGCGCGTCTGGTTTTTTGATATGGCGTTTAAAATGCTGTTTCTGAATATTGCACAACACTTATTAATTCAGCAGTCCTCCTACCTATTTCGCGCAAGAGTCATGTCCTTACCGTGCAATTTTGAAATCTTGATGCGTTGTTGACCTTAATGTTAAATATTAACCCAATTGAGAGAACCTAACCGTCCTCCGGGGATTTTTTTGGAGTTGTGTGTTATTAATTGACATTTTAATGTTTCCCAGCCTGACCTCATCCAAGCATATGCCACATAATAAAACGTCATCCCAGTGAAACTTTACGACAAATATTAAGCCCCACTTACGTGACAAGTGTTTTTTAATCAACCTAACGCAAGGCAACTTCAGAGATCAGCTTACGGCATTCAGATTGCGAGTTATGATAAAGTGCGTAGAACGAAGTCTTGCCTTGTGTTTAACCTAGCTTTGAACCGAATGAAAACCGTTCCCTAATAGATGCCCATCTTCTGATTGAACTTTACATTCTCAGAAGATTCCATTTTACCAATATCCGTGCCTGTTTGCTCTAGAAGCAAAATTAAAGTCTACAGAAGGCCTTCCCTTAATATGCAAGTATTTCCTCGACATTCACGCATACTTTTTATGTAATAGTTCGCAATCGTAAAATTAGTTTTATCTGTCAGCGGATGTCAAGATATTTTTGCGCGGCTACGCTTTTGCTATCATTTGGTTCAAAAAGAAACAGAGTGCGAATCATTTGAGCGGTAATTCATGCTTTTAATGCATTTCAGGTGTGCATCTAAATTGTAAATTTGTGCTAAATAAAAACAGAAACAACGAGACTAAAACTAAAAGAAATAGAAAAGAGACTGAAGGCATTTTCGGGATAAAAAAGCTTGCGAAGCGTTTCGTTTTTTGATTGGACGTGGCCATGTAGACCCACCTGAAGTAAACAAACCCCAGTCACCTCAATTCCGGGTCTGGTTGTAATCGGGTTTTTACAGATAAGGCCGGGGAATGCACAAGCGACGAGGTCAAGTAGTTGTATGCGTAAGAATACTTATTGTAAATGCGCGGTGGTACTTTTAGTGGTTGAGAAATAGTTGCGCTAACCCCCCCAACCCCAACCACCAACGCTAAACTCTAACCCTTCACCATAACCCCTAACCATGACCCCTGACCCTAACCCCCTAAACCTGACCCCAACTGTAGTGTGTCCATCAGACTAAGCTACCAAACTACATCTTACCCGATTTCTGAAGATATTTGCCAATAAATTACCCAGTTTAACACCTAAACAAGTGATCACTAGTTAGGTATGGTTGTTCCAAATATCTAGGGCATCTTCCTGGCAGCTCTATTTTGTGGATGTCCATTTTTGACGACAATCAGGTTCGATGTTTCTGTATGCTTACACTTATCACTCACTAGGTCGTCTGCATAAAACACCTAAGAACCCGCCACTGCAGCAAACAGTTATTTAAAAAAGTGTCCGTGTACAGAACTACAGAATATATCCCTTTTGGCAGTCATTTGGCAGTACTATAAGGCATGATTTTTATACCAACACCTCAAAGTCATCTTGAAAACTGCGTGGTTATTTTGTGAAATAAACTCCCCGCTATTATGCAGAAAACGGAAAGCTTACGGTTGCGGAGAAAGAAACGCGATTGCCAGAACAATTAGTATAGTAGCCTGACTTTTCGGAATGGCATTCAAACTGTGATAGCCATGTGGCAGCCTAACAACTACACGCTAGAATTATTGTAACACCTGAGCAATTCATTACCCTTATTTAACCCTGTATGTGATGGCGGATTCGAATGAGAATTGAAAACGTCGGCTTAATGAAGCATATGTTTTATCAATCGTGTCTTCGTCTCCGCGACTACTACCTGCAAGTCGCTTCTTCGCTTCCATTAGCATATTCAATGTTCTGGTTGTAGACCAGTCACGTAACGCGTCAAACTTCAAAAAAACTGTATATATATTACATAACTTTTATTCAAACAAATCAAGATTTTGTGTGTTCTAATTAAACATATAAAGGCCTTTAACAAAATCGTCCATGTTCCGTCAGTGTAAAATTCGTGTGATGCTGCATATGCCAGTCGGCCGATGGTTGGATCAGCTAAGCTGCATTTATTTGTAATGGCAGGGGGAGTTTGGATTTATGAAACGGCTTTGCGGTTGTCACTTTCTTCCTGTGGACAACAGCCCAAAAGGCACATCCAAATGTCTACGCTACAGGACGTGTGAGATCAGTAAGCCTCTTATTTATCGATTTTCCGTTGGAAAATTTGCCTCTGAAAGATGAGGTTGGGTCGTGAACGACGAAATTCCTGCCATCGTTGCTCCCCCTCGAGAAGGCGTTCATCTAATCTCCGCAGTGATCTATGCTATATCGATTTGACTGAGCTGAAAAAGTAATTGGAAAAAACTCACTACAAATCAGGATTATTAATAAAACCTGCATATAAAGTTTGTCGAATCATAAAAAATGAATAATCATATGCGGCTTCATTGAAACAAAAGCAGTCGAGTCAAAAATATTACAGAGTCACTCAAACGACCGTAGGATGAAAAAAACCAATCAATTTTGGGTAGGCTCTGGAGCATGTTAACTGGGGTTTTCTCTTGGCAGACAATACTGCATTTCTACGACTACAGACCACTACTCCGGCTCCGTTATTCTTTGACAAATAATTATTGTTTATTTTTAAATTAATACGCTCGTTTTGGCTGTCATACGAAGGCGTGGGATAAGTCATTCGGGAGAAATCTAAACAATTTATATGTTTACCTGTATTTCGTCTGCTTACTGTCCGGCGTGCTATCCCATCCGTAAAACCTCCATCGTCCGCATTTCCGTCAGACATTATCCACAGTCTAGCGGCAGTTAAAGGAGGTCCTTCATCCCACTGTTGCTAGTCGAATCCTGCCATTAAGTAGCCCCAAATAAATAATTGCAAACAAGTATAAACATTCCAATTCAAACATTTCGTCCATGGTTGAAAATTTACAAGTTTCAAACAACAAAACGGTGTTTGTCTAGACTGATGGACTAAGGAAAATATTTAGTAGAGAAAACTACCTCAAACACTACCGTATGACCATTTGTTCTCAACTGACGCGATTGCGGAAAATGAAAGTGTTTGAGTCGCAGCCAGCATTATCGACCTTGTGCTGAGGTTATGCTCTGTCATTAACATCTCCTTTGTTTCTCCCGGCGTCGTAAGCCTATAAAGTTACAGTTTGTCATTGCTTTTAAAACAGAAGAAGGATGAAATACAGGTCGAATTTTCTGGATCCCGAATACCCCGTCTGAAATGCCATGAACATTAACCCACCCGACTGCATAACGTATGTTAGCAAAAAGTTTCCAAAAAGGTATTATTCTCAAAAAGTGCACTTTTTTTGGAAAAAAGCACTTGCATATGCCACAACATTTGAACATTTAGGTAACATAAATTTGCTTAACCAATGTGCCAAATCGCAAGATGAACAGAATATGTTTTAAGTTTTTTTATCTGGGATGAACAAGTACAAAGTGTTTCATGTTCAGTAGAAGGGGAAATGAGCTCCCAGCTGCGAAAATAAAAACTGAAATATTTGTGCTGCTCCTAGGCCTTTAAAATACCATAATTGTTTACGGCTTAAATATCCTACCGCTGGCCTGGCTCCAGGCCGGATGTCAAACAAAACAAACTTCGCCTACGTCATGCTCATTTTGGATAAAGTGCAGAAAAACGCCTTTAAACTAATAAGTTTTCTTCGGAATAGTTAAGACTTTTAGCAGTCAACATACGTTCGAGCTGCACGGTAAACATTATCGTCAAACCATTCATTTCTCTTCGGCTCTAACGCTCCCTGTCGACATGCGCGAAAATTGTACTTTTCTAAGGCACTATGGGATTGTGATGGCTCTGAGGAAAAGCAAGTGAATGCTGTCGTAGTTTAAGCTTACTTTATCGGAAAACATTAGAGATAAATAGGTGTACAACGTGTCCTTTGCGAAGTATTAATGCAAAGACAATCACTATTCTTGAAAAGATCTAGAAACGGGGAGATTTTACCAAAATCTGTGCGTTTAAGGTGTGTCGGAAGTTCTGACCTAGGATACGGAGTTGCATCTCTTTACGGTCGAAGTATACTTAATGCTCTTCCAAACAATGATTTTTATTACCTTTAAAATTATGTTTCCAGGAAGCAACAAACGCAGATTTGGCGAGACTAATTGCTCATACGTTTATTTAAATATTCAGACGAAACAATGATTCAAACGACAAAAAAGCAGATTGTGTCAGGCAGAAAATGGATAATAACGTCTCGGAAATTGTATGTACACCACAAGTGTCCACTCAAGCTTTTAAATCTGTCTTAGGAAATGCATACAACAGTAGAAACGTAGGTGTTCTCCAGAGGAACGTTATCAGGTATTTTACCTCAAAAAACTTGCATTAAATTGCAAAATTAACGCCAATTTAGGGAATAAATTGCATTTTGAAGTCATATTTCAGCATTACTGCAAGGAACATCTAGGAATAAATGACCCTAATAACCGGCAAAACATCGTCATCTACCATAGACAAGAGAAACTAATCTGTTGCCTGAACACAGTGGAATAGAATAAAAAAACGTCGTCGCTGTTAGAAATAAATAAACCTGCAACTTTCAGTTCACGTGGCCCATCAAGATCTAGATGTCATTTTCTGAAAAAGTTTTGAAGCGTCTTCCAGGGGTAAACAAAATTGCCGGAAGATTCCTTTAAGACCCTGGGACAAACGGAACGTATCATTATCAGTATCTACGCATTGTCGGAAAGTTACAAAAAGGAATTCCAAAACTTCCCCTTTTCATGATAAATTCTGAGGATTTAATTTAAGAAATCGAAAGAATTTCAGAAAATGTGTGGACTATTTCGTTTGCAAGACAATGATATTCTTCGGGATCGTATCTTTTCTTTTCTTCAGAGAAGTTTAACGATGCGCGTATTCCGGCAACTGTCATACCTGAAATCAAAAGCCTATGATAACAAACCAACTTCCATTCGACTACCAATACTATCAATGACTCGAAGGAACATCCAGTGGGATGTGTTCTTTGTGGTTTTTATTGTCGAGACGAGAGTGTAGAATTTGCAACTCATGGCTCTTCATTAGCCAATTTCTAGGTTACCGCTGCCGCGTTTAAACGACAGATTTGTTGCGTTTAAAAAGGTTGGATTGGAAACGTTTGGCAATGTTGTCAACTTAATAGATTAAGGACTTAACTGCTGACTTGGAACGGAAGTTCGCAAGGTCTCATTCCCATATGCTCTCGTATAGCAAAAGACTTATAGAATGTTACGCACATCTGTTTACCACGAAGCTTGTTATGCAAAAAGGATCTCGAATTATGACAGCAATCACTTTATCTCACACAAGCTGAGAGCAATCAACACTCTGCATAGTAGAAGGAAAACATGATGCTCTGACAAAAAATCACAGAATTAGACCGGATTATTTGTGCGAATTATTTTCTCACACTCAGTACCCCAAACATTTCGCAAAAGACAAAAAGTGACGGAAAAGTAGCTACAGATCGTGAAATATTCATTGTGGCGCAATAACCGTCGGCCCCGAATCCATGAGACTTATACTGCGTTAATGAAACGACCAAGATTTAATTTAGGGCACCGTTTACTTCACACAACTTCATTTATTGACTAAGAAACTATTTTTGCTACGAAATCCTAAAAACCAAAGAAAATATCTTGATAAGAAGTCATTTATTTAAGGCCTGGCACAATTACAACAGATGAGAAGAGTGCCATAAAACTCCAAAAACCATGTCTTCTGATTTATGATGATGTAAAACGAATACAATTGAACACACCTGCTATTGAGTACAGCGACAAAAAACATTACCATTAAGTGAAATAGAATTTGCGAAGAACAAGTTGCTTCCTGTTATATGATAAAAAAGATTTTTAACATATTTGCCTCCAAATGATTTTCTTGAATTCCAAATCACAATTCCCGTTTCTTGAATAGATTTCTTTAAAGATTTTTTGGATTCGTAATCTCTCCATTAAAACCCAAGTCGTACAAAAACGAGGTTTTAAAGGTGACACTTAGTATCATAGGAAATTATTTGTATATTCAGCAACAGGCCTTATTTTGGCCTGTCTCTATAAATAATACAGACACAACTTAAATTCTTTCTCCAAAGGAGCTTTGTAGGCATTCCAGTCAATCGTGACGACTAAGCCGACCGCACCAGATATATACACGTCACTAACTGCAATACCGGTCTTGACACGTCATGAGTTAAGCAATTTGATGTTAAACATTTTAATCAAGCTGGCAAATATACAGCAATCAGTTCCTTGAAGTAAAAACGCACATGAACACTGTAAAGCCATAAAAAGTACACCAAATATAATTAGCACACAAACAGGCAATTGATATACGCGCTAATATTGACTGTTGTAATTTGTTATAGAATTTATTTGTGCATTAAAATGGAAACATATATTACTTTAAAGGGGAATTTTAGTTAAAATTTTTAGTTATAAACTTATGCCTGCATGCATAATATACGTTAGGAAAATTGCTTTTCTTAACTTTACTTTGCTCTACGGCTCAGAGAGTGATGACATTTCGACCGCCGCCAATGTCGACGTCTAATGTATTGGCCCAAAAAAGATGTTTTAAAACTACTGGATTCAGATTAATATTACCAAAGACGCAGAGGATAATTTCAATTGCTAAATCTGCGTTATTTTATACTTATGCTCCCCGAAAACGGCCCTACGCGGGAGTGCTTTTTGCAAAACAATAAAATATATGGGCTGGAATAGGCATTAGTTTGCCAAGACCAGATCTGTGCAATGCGTTTATGTCATAAACCTCAGTTTTATGTATTACCGAGGGGTTATCAGTGGTTATCGTACTATATAGTGCTGATGAGATAATTGGCGATAAACCGTGGTAATGTACACTGCGTTAGAAGCGTTTACATGTACTTTTATTGTACATTTTGACATAGCACTAATAGTTTCCTAGTATATGTATCCCATGGTAAAGGTATTATACCTTATTTTCGCCAGAAAAAATAATTAATAGTCTTTATTCCTTTTTCCCGATCCATCTTCTACAAGAAATTCAGCTACCTAATCGTCCCGACGCTTTCTGTGCTGTCTCTGACTTATATCCAGTATTATAATTTCAGAAATTGATCACTGCAGGACATGGAGCTATTAAAACGATACGTGAACTTTTGGGGCCAGGCTCAAAGTTGCAATAAAACATTGAAGCTGAAGGAAATCGATTATGATGAAGTGACCATATTATATCCGTTCCATCAGTTTAAATCTGTTTTATACTTACTGCAGTCTGACGATAACCTGATGAACCAGTATCAAAAATTTAAGAAAAAAAATTCATACAACTTTCCTTTATTTCTTGGAATGCTCATCTTCGAAAACATCCTATATTCAAAACCAACAGGCTCACCCGTCGTCAGCCATTGGACCGATGATTTGTTGCATCTTATCCAAATTGAATGCGTCGTTGAAACATTGTCGCGTCATTACGGTGACTCAGGTCGGCGCATATCATTTTCTGCTTGGGTTTCCCGTGTCGCTCTCGCCTATCCTTTCTTGTTTGGGCCTGTTCAGGCCTTTTTCATGGCACGTAATAGGCGACATGCAGTTAAATGACTCGATTTTGTGTGTCCCTTGAGGACCAATTATCGAGCGCGATTCTAGCTATCTTCTCATTTGTAGTCGACCGAACATTTGTGAGAAGATGTGGTCACATCGGCCAGACGCAGATCTGTTTCTGCGATGCCAGAAAGCTGAATACAGCAGCATTACTGTGTTTGTCACAAAGGAAATAAATACTTTAATGGGCTTGATCCAAAAAATACTGGTATCCGTTTCAGTTTTGAACACGGGAAAGATTATCCAGTACTGTCAACTTTGGGACGAAAATACGCCGAAAACCTACAGTAAATGTGCTAACTCATGTAATGCCAACGGAAATTCAACCGAAATCGACTCAAAAAGATTACTTAAATAAGGTTGTAATATTAATCGCCATTCGGCATAATCCCAATATATTTCAGTTATCATTGAGAAAAAGTCATGTTAATAAAGTAGTCGCTTTTTACAGAGTGTAGTTTGTCAGGCTACCGGAAAGGATTTCGTTAAAAGTCGGCATGAAGAGGGGACTGAAATATCTTTGGATTATGCTTCAAGGTGATTAATAATTTTGCCCTTCTTAAGCAATTTCGTCGAGTTTAAAACGCATTTCAAAATGTCATTTAATGTTCCTTGAGTTACGAAATCTGCTGTATTTGATTACGGCCTTCAATATTAAGGCAAACCAGTTTTCTTCCTGCCTGTATCCATTTCTAGACATGCTGCACAGATACTGTTAAAAAGTAACATGTTTTTTAAAAAAGAAAGCTGGTTGCACTTATATACACTAAAATAATCAGAGCATGCTGCGAAACTCACAGTCTTATTACGTCTTACTGGTTTGTGGTTCTAGTGGTGTGTTTGCAGATTTATCTTGACAGAGCCTCTACACCTAGCGCCAAAAGTGTTGTCAACGTCTCCCAAAATGTCTGGACCCCAAAGAAACCCATCGCACCTCTACTTCTTTCTTCACCTACCTCTCTATATCGATCATACAAAAACTACTCTGCAGAGGCAACTTACTGCAAATGGACGTAATCACCTTCAGAGAGGCCTGCTTCTCCGAACAATCACAACTAAACGAATCAGAATCGGAATACACTTTTTTCGCATGCGGCAGTCCTGTCATAAAAAAGGGACACTAAAGTTGCATCCGCAATCCTAATAAACACAGTCAAGAAGCCATTCCCTAATATCGCGAGTAGATGCAATACGACTCCATTATCAGCCAACGAACGCCAATGCAGTGGAGCTGTGTATGGCGAGGCACAGCATTCAGGGCCATTTGCACAGACCCCCACAATGTTTATTGCAAAGAGGCAAACACACTTTTCTGGGGTTGTCAGTGCATGACCGAGCGCAGATTACCCCATTTGGCCAGTGATAGCGTTCGAAAACCTGCAAAATTAACACAGAAGCTACAGGACGACATCTAAATCCATCCTCACAAATTTCACTGACAGCTGGTGGACTACATGGTTACTAGGGGACGAAACCGCCCGACGCGTCTTTGATGAAGGTATTTTGCGTTGCTGAATGTCGCGTAGATTGTCAAGCAACATTCTTGCAAATAAAACCACATATAATGTCATGAAAATGGCTTTTGGAGGGAATAGCTCGTGGAAAAATGAACGCAGAAACACTGGATCTAAGTGACTATGAGCAGTTTTTCAGCCGAATTAGAAGGGATGAAGACCTGCAGAGCATCATGCACACATTCTCCACCGCCGACAAACCCAGGACTGTCTGGAAGATAGCAAAAAGTAGTGGCATAACTCCTGTCCAAGAAGACTCAGCGTTTACAGTCCGATTCAAGAAACACCTGCCGTTGACAGGGGTGCACCTCCGCGACGGCTATTTCGACAGATTTAAAGACATAAAACGTGCAAAAGTAGCCAGCATGCAAGGACAAATAGATTCTTCTAAATACTTATAGCAATGAAATGGCAAGCATCTGCTAGTGGGCCCCTAAACTATCTACTAAAACACCGGCTAGAATAAACGCTAAATACCCTGCTTCTGGCAAAATTGCAGATCATAGTGTCGTTGTATGAATATATTAGAGCATTTTAGCTGATCAGCCCTAATTTAAAATGGGGTAGCCAACAGACGCTTAAAAGCGAAAACTTATTATGATCCGCTCTGTCTGTCTGTCTGTTATACAGGTAAAAGTCGGGTAAGCTTAGAAAATATTGTATTAAAAGTCCTGGCCACTAGGTTTATTCCACTGTGGGTCTATAAAACTGGTAAGTAAGACAGCCCCTGTGTCTTTGTAAATGACACATTTGCTCTTGCAAAAAGTGGAAAAATCCACCAATCTTAGATAATCATCAATATAACCGAATTTTGGGTTCTGGTCTTATCATCGTCTACCACGTTCACCCCCAAATACCTGAAATACAGCACATCCCTAAAGAGGAAACACCTAATTTATCAACACCAAAAGTTACGGGTATAATTTTCGTGGTGCTGAGCCTTTAGATAAAAAGTACACTTAAGTTACAGTTTTCATAGCACTAATGCCAGTTCCACAAAAGGTATTGTCACGGTAAAATTCAACAGATTCTGGAAAAGAGTGCGAAGACATATGAACGCAACGAACAATCCTCACTGCAGGCCCACGCGTCACTGATGTAAGGACCGCGGGCAGCCCGATTACATGAAGTAATGTAGTATTTATAATTTAAATGTCAATTGGCAAACATATGTTTTCAGTAATTCATCATCAGGCCAGTACATTTGCATGGGAAATGATCAGTCTAATTGTCGACAGGTTATAAATGCGTCTCGGTAGCAGGGTTAATCGGACTCCACGTTCGCACGCCACCCGCATGACGAAGTCAACGTACTGAAAACGGTGGAGTTGTGGTGGGAGGGAGGGGGGAAGGAGTTTAGGTGGGAGGAGGGGGAAAGTAGAGGGGTTTCGGTTAGATTGCAAGCTCTGTGAGTGCGTGTGACTGATCTCCGTGCGTCGGGACGGCGTGCGATCACCGTCTGGAGTCGGCCAGGGCAGACATACTGTTTGCGTCAGCGTCTTCTGACAACAGAGTGCTGGGTTCGCCAATCGAATGGCCACTGCTTCGGCTGTGGCTAGCACCCGTTTGCGCAGGCCTTTAGAGTAGTGTGCCGGTGCCTAGTAGATAACTTTAAAAGCTTCTTTAACGTCGGTTTGATGGTTCGTATCGATTAGATGTGCGAGAATTGAACTCGAAGTCGATCGATGTTCACCTCTACCTAGCCAGGCAGGCATGTGTACGCGTATCCTCTTTTCCAGACGCCTGGTTGTACGGCCAATGTATCCCGCTCCACAGGAGTAGGTGCATGAATAAATACACATGTATGTAGTATTTATAATTGCAACACTAAGGTCACCTATCACGAGGGACAGACATTATTCAACATCAGCTGCTTAGATAAACCTTCTGAGCTGGTTGCAAATAAAGTGCCAGATGTGAGGATAGACGAATTCGCCTATGATTGTGTCGGAAAGCTGGGATGAAGAGGATATGTGACGACTGAATTTGCCTGGTTGTCTGCGGATACGCCGCCTAATAACTAGCAGTCATCACGAAAAGCGACTGTCATACATACCAACACAAATCAATAATGAAGTAAACTGCATAACTCAGATGCCAGACACCACATCTAGGAGAGACTAAAATCCTCGACGGTAGGCTGGCTGAGGTATCTGGAGCCATCCAACGCGTCAGAACTGCACACTAACTCGCTGAAGTATTCACCTCAACTCAGGTCCACCCTGTACGGATGGCTGAATTGCTTCTGCTGAAGAGACCCACAAATGCCAATAGAAGCGAATAGATGAGTCCCAGGAAGTAGTCTTGAAGAAGGAGCCACAAACGCAGTTGTGTACGGACGCTCTATTGGCGTGTCGAAACGCACTGCAGTGAACCGGAAGACAAAATTGCCGCACTGCAATACCTCCGAAGGGTCTTCAAAGCCAATGGCTACCCGCGCAACTTTGTCGACCGGTGCGTACGCAAAAGAGGCAAAGGGCCTAACCGCACGGACACCAAATCTTGGAGGGCACTTCCGTATGTCAAGAAGGTTTCGGAAGCTGTCGGCCGCCTTCTCGCACCACTCGGGGTTGGAGTGGCACGCAGACCGGAGGCAACCATCAGGCGTCTGGTCATAAAACCAAAAGACCCGCTGCCACGGCTAGAAACGCCTGGAGTCGTTTATCGGATCTGGTGCAGTTGCGGTCAAAGCAACTACGTCGGAGAAACTGGAAGACAGCTCCGAACGCGAATGGCCGAACACGCTGCAGCAGTGCGGAGAAATGACGCCAACTCTCAAGTTGCGGCTCATTCGATGAGATCCGACCACACATTCAAATTCGACGAGGCCGAAATTCTCGCAAGAGGTGACAACCACGTGAGCCCTGAAGCTACTAGAATCATGGTTTACTGTCCCCCAGTCCATCGTCAAGTGCAACGAGCTTCCCATTCCATACTCCATGCTGAAACTTCGCCTCGGCTGTGTAACAAGCCATGCGGGAACGCAGAGGTGAACTCTTTTCCCAACACCGGGGTCGGTGCGTCAGATGGTCGAGCAATCATCACGCCAACATCCAACGCATGTGATGAAATTGCAGCAATTATCGACTCGTATGTCGGCCATCAAGCAGTGATCACCCCTAGTGGGACGATCCCGGATGAAGGGGGGAGCCGTGAACGTTCATAGGTATGCGGTAGCATGGCTACTGCATCCTATAAATACCGCTGCCCCTTGTGCAACAACCACCCGTTTCTGCTTTATGTCTCTGATGTTGGATTCGAGTAGGAATCCGAAACGTCAGGCTAATAAAGCTCTTGTCCCGCCGATCGTGTCTCCTTCTTCAAGACCCACAAAAGGATGATAGAGTAGAATGCTTCTGAGAAAACGTAAAATTTTGTAAAATTGAGCAAGGCAAATGAGGAACTTTTGCTCATACTCAACGCCGTTGGCCTTAATGACGTCTACGTCAGTGTATTCCCTGTCGTATCCTCTTAAGGGAACAACGGTGGATCGACACGTGGACAAATCTGAGCTTCTGAGCACCTGTGCTTTAAGTGTGCGTTTGAGGCTGAACCTAGCCTCAGTAGCCAGCCAAGGAAATTTCACAATTAAAGTGCTTCAAAACGGTTTCTACAATAGCATTCAGCAGCAAAATTTTGTGCTGAAAGAATCCTGAGTGCGATCAGTATACATGGCCTCAACTGATTTCAAACTTACTGATGGTCTGATCGATACCAGGTCTGTGTACACAGAGAGCGAATTGAGCGCCATTGGCTTAGATAAGGCTTTGGTATAAAGGTTACTATCATTGACCACAAGCGTCATCTCTCAGTGTGTGTAACGCATGTAAGATCACGTTTACCCTCATCAAGACGAAATAGAGACTGTGAGATATTACCTTGCCCTTCCCACACTTGTTTTGACACCAATCAACTCAAATTCGTGTCTTACCTTAGGCCTATTTGCGAAATGTTAAGTCACGAGTGGGCTTGTTGTTTGGCAGCATCTCTCCTCCGGAAGTCCCACGGGATTTGTCGTTCAGAGCACGTGCAAAACAAAGTTCCGTGGAGAAAGCATCATAAGCACATCCTACCAGGCATGCCTACTGCCATGCGTAGCAATTTCAGGCTTACAAGACCACCTCAGAAAAGTCCTACCTTGTGTTTTCACACACGGTTGGCTGAGATCTCAGACCTGAGGGGGAAGTTCTTTGCTTACTTGAACGCTTAGCTTAAATATCAGTACTTTCTTGAACTCAAGCTATGCTCTTCGTTAAGCAGTTAAGCTTTTGTGGCTTGAGTTCATATATCCGTATGGATAAGAAAACTGGTCAGTAATCTTGTGCATTTAGGTGATGCAAAAAATATAGATAAATTCAGTCCGAAGTGGTTGTAGGTACATCTGATCAGATCTTTTGTCTAGTCCAATCTATGTCGATCAATATCTTTCTTTTTTCGCACAATTTTTTGAATACCTGTCACAAATATGATTAAAATGTAAGTCGGTCCACTGACTTTATTTCATAACGTAACGCAAATACTAATCATTCGGCCTTTGAAATATTTCTAACTTAACTGACAACATGCAGTTTTCTGTAACAATTTAGAATCATTTTGGAATGAAATTCCATTTCGAAATTTGAAACAAAAATATTTTTTAAAATCAACAAAATTGTTATTGTAAGTATTATTCTTCTTTTGTGGTACCTGCAACGCTTGTCACCTTTTTGTTACAAACCTGGTTTCATTTTTTATAGGCCTATAGGACATACTGAACGTGCTTAGCTTTATAAAAGGGCAGAGACTGGTGAAAAGATTCTTTTACTAGAAAACAGACAGGTAGTAAGGGATTCGTACGTTTCCACGTGCACTAAATGACAGAACAGACAGCAAATTAACACAAACCAAAGGTTTTCCGAGCGCGTCATCTAATTAAAACCAACGACATTTGTGAACATCTAAATGCTTATCATTCAACGGTCTAGGTGAATTAAAAAAACTGGAAAATCCCCAAAGACTAGATAAAAAGTCAATTGGATGAAGTTATTTTCTTACACGATTGCTGCAATATACACAGTTAAACAGAGGTTCCAAAAATGACGAGAAATGGAGCGTTACCCTGGCACTGATTGTCCTTGGTATTGGAAAAGTGGCGTTAGCTAACTAGATTAAAAATCAAAAAGAAACCTTCATTAAAATTATCATATTCAGTGTTTGGAGGCATTTCCGTGGTGTTACCCTGTTTAAAATGTTGAATTTTGTATGGATAATTAACGCTTTTTGCAAATTACCGGCATCGCTGCCTTTTAAGAGTTGTTTTGAAGAGAAAGCGGTTACAGTTAGAACAACGTAAATGAATAATCTCTCGTCCTTGCATCTATAATGTCACAACAGCTCTTCAAAGGCCACATGGCCGCGAGAAATCCCTCATTCATTCTTCTCACCTGGCATCGTCCCATAAAAATAACATTTGGTTAGGAGTTGAAAAGACCATCCTGACGAACCAGGCTACACATTAAGATAAGTGATCTAACATGAGCTGGATCCTAATTTCGCATCAAAATCAGAAAAAATGTCAAAGGAGGACATTAAAAACTGCCTGATAGATGGAATTGTGTATAGAAAATACCCGAGACTGCGCTTATAATCAACAATACACATTTGAGTTTATTTTTATGTTCGTTGTGCATGACATGGCCACTCGTCCCGGTCTGATACTTCACTCGCTGACAGACACAGAACGAGTTTCGAACTGCTGGGGGTTGAACCCTACGGCCTGCAGTCTAAATTAAACGGCATCACATTTGCTCCCAAATGCTGGGTGAGTAGTTGAATATTTCGTACAATTTGCCCCGAACTACGATTTAGTGATCCATTATATTTCAACATCTCTTCAGCTAGTCCGGCTGCTTGGTCAATGTTTTGGCTCTTTTATAAGGAAACGCTATTATACTGCAGTTCATGCAAGCTTACAGCTCTTGCGCGCCCGTTCTCTTGGTTAATAAAGGATGATTGTCGTTGGCGGCCTTACTTCCTCTTAAATATAACAAACTAATTATGTCAGCCGGTGTTCGGGTTGTTCTTGATAACATGCTCTTAAATTAATTTCAATTAAGACAGAACGATACAGGCTGACCGTTGCTGGAAAGCAGGTCGGTTTTGCAGTAGATGCGGCATTGGATAAAATGAACAAATCCACGTTTGCAGTCTGTAAATTGAATCATGCACTGCTTCATATAAGTTATTAATTAATATATTTGACTTCGCCTTTTAAATTTAAACTCTTTTGTATTTTATTCAGAGTGACGCTTGGTAGGATAACGGTTGGTATCTATTATTTTATAGCCTTTATTTGACGGCTCAGAGTTCGAAAACCAAATGCAATCTGTCTCTGTCCACTCCCTTGACCGTTTTTTGGGTTTTATCTTAACACACCGGACACATTAGGATGTGCGTATAGTACTGCCCGCTTATTCGACTAGTTTATAAACAACAAAAAGAAATGCTATTTTTGTACTCTTATAAGCAGTTTTCTATACTTGATTACTGATAAGAACTCTTAATTTATCCTCCTACTTCTATTTTCTGAGTTCAAGTTTGAAGGCATAGTGTGTCAAATTTTACTTGCGTGACTTCGAGTTCAGTCATAATGTTACCTAAACAATCGTCACTATCAACAGAGCATAAAGAAATAGGTTAACATGTAGTTGGTCAGTACATAGGTCGTTTTAGAGACTCAATAATGTCAATTGAGGCCTTGTGGGTGAAAACGGTTGAGAACGGCTATTCACTTTTGACGACGAATAGTTCTGAATGTGAAAGTGTCTGAGGAGCTGGATGTCAATATTGTAATTGAGTTTCACCTTCCCAGGTAAATGAGCGAAGCGATAAAGCTTGATAAACAGTTCCCAAATGAGGCTAGTAAACATTAAAGAGACCGGCGTTTGAGTGTGTGCTCTCTGCTAAACTCTAATGAACACTTCCTTGATCGAGTACTGGTGTGTGACAATGAGTGAATTCTTTGTGGCAACCGTAAATGATTAGGACCACGGCACCAGTGTGCCTCATCAGTAGAACAAACTTGTGACAATCTGATGTTCTGCTACTGATGGCGCCCATCAAAGTCTTCTCGAGGTAGAAGAGCGACGTTTAATTGCAAGCACTCTAAGAAAATGATTTTTATTTTAGGAAAAATGAAGCCTGAGCTGATGAATAAAGGCGTACCTACTATGCTCCATTATAGGGCGC
This sequence comes from Spirometra erinaceieuropaei, assembly GCA_902702965.1. Classification (NCBI taxonomy): domain Eukaryota; kingdom Metazoa; phylum Platyhelminthes; class Cestoda; order Diphyllobothriidea; family Diphyllobothriidae; genus Spirometra; species Spirometra erinaceieuropaei. Next base: position 76,230 of record CACRXP010000098.1, read on the forward strand.
AGCCGCTCGTCACCAGTATAATACTGCTAAAATTCCTTGTTTTCGGACTCGAGACTTTTTTCGGACCCTTTTCCCATTGATTATCATCGGTTCAAGCATTAACGTACTTTTTGTGCAAAACTTTCGAGAGCAAACTAGGGTGTAAGGTGGATTTAAGGGTTTTTCGGCATCACAACCAACAAATTCTTATTCATTAGCCATAGATGATTTTAGTTGCTGATGACCTATATGTTCGGGTGTTCGACCATCCTATTTTAACAAATTTTTGCACACGCAGTGTTACACTTTTTCGAGTGTAAATTTTTCTTTTGGAAGTCAGCTGACCATTCTCAAAAACCTAATGAGCCTGGAATTAACTCGTGAGATTGGAGAAATCCAACCCGCACAATCCAAGATCTTTATAAAAATAAATCCAATTTTGCGGCATTTTACTACTAATATTTCTACTATAGCTAGCGTCCTCAATTTAAATCAGCAGACAGATGCATTGTGCAGTCTGACAGACGGGAGTTTAGCTTTGATAAATACGCTTGTTCAATACGAAGGCTTTGGAATATGTAGATCTGAAAGTTGAAGTTGCATATTGTTGCAGTTCGCCTACTCTGCATAGATCTTTAGATGATCCAAACTTAAAACTCTAAAAAAGCAAAGCGAAAAGAGAATCATGATACTGTTTGCAGGTGGATAGCTGATACCTGGAAGAAATGGCGAATCCGAAAGAGTTCTTAGAAATGTCAATAAAGCGACAAAATCAAGAGTTTCATACAGAGGTGTGATCGCTGAATCATTTTTTCAAATTCATTGACCTTCTAACTTCTCAATTGTGCCCTTCGTTAGTGTTGAAGTGTAGGGTATTTAACTGGTATAAATTGCCACTTAATTAGCGTAATTTTGACAAGACTCAAAGCGAACCATGAATCCCGCAAATTAAAGAAGAAATTCAATGGCTGTCTTACTGCGCGATAAATTATAAACAAGTTGCAAGACGTTGGCCAGATTTTTTTCTCCCCTTGACTCTTGATTAGACACAGATTAAAGACGAATGTTATACGTCAAATAAAGAGTACGAAAAGTCCAGGGATTTGTTTGTGAAACCCCCGGAACTGTTAGTAATTGCTTTATAAAATTGGGAGCTTTCCGATTACGCGGATGGCCGAACATGCATTAAGAGCGAGAAGTGATACCTGCACGTAATTCTTGACTCGTCCGAAGGACTGTTGTTACACCCTGCGGTTACAATAGCGTATGTCGCCATCTGCATGAGTCATAATTCTTTGTCTGTGGCCACTAATACGCACAATAATCTCCATCGCCGTTTTTAACGCCGGGACTACTTGGGACTGGCATTTTGTTGAGTGGAAGCATATGGGGCGAACATATGCAACAACAATGAGCTAAACTACCGAGTATTCATCACGTTCTTAATTATCAACAACACGAATAAAATTGTGGCACCACGCGTGACTGTCTGCAATGAATACGAAGGTGCTAACATGTTGACTAAGTTCTTTGAATAATGAAACCTTCGGTATCGTCAATCCTATCCACAGCTATTCCTGGTAATGATAAGTAATAAAACTTCTTTTTACAGCAACCGAATCCGACTTTCTTCGACTGATTTTTGAATCCAATCTTTTTGCTTTACTCATGGCTGGCCGCTTTGATGTGTGATAGAGATATCGAGTAGCGCAATCCTCCCTAAACCAATTGCGTAAGATTGGGTAGACGAATGTGGCTTGGCGAGTATTGCAGCCCAAGAATCGGTCGTTCCTCCCCATGTTTTACTCCCTGGACATTCGTGAAATCCTGCATAGCTAAAATTCGATGTAAGTGTGGTTGGCGTTACAAATGCGCAGTCTTTTCAACATTAATGGAAACGCAGTACTTAACCCACCTCATAAAGCTCTCATAGGTCTTATCATTTTGTTTAAGCAGCCAAGAAAGTACTCGTATTGAATTAATAATATTATATCTCTTTCATACGCAGGCATTAGACGGTCGCGCAGATATCTGTTATCGTCGTTGTTTAGCTAACTAACGACTGTTTGGTTCAGAAATTTGATGTTTTAAATTCAGTAATTTGCTTAAGTTGCTGGAATGATAGCTCAAATTTATGCTTGTTTTAGTCACTCAATTATTTTAGAAAACTATCGTGACTCCTGCGTAGATGGAAATTGACCAAAAAGTCCAATTATTACAGCCCAGCAATCAATAAACAATTTTTGCCAAATATAAAATGTTATAGCGTATACATTCAAAAGTGTATTTTCAATATTATATTCTGTTTAAACGCCACTGAGATTATTCTATTTACCATATTATTTTATTTTATTTTTACCTTATTTTCCACTCTAAATCAATGTGTAAGTCGATCTTTCGACGCCTAGGTCTCATCTCTTCTAACTGGCAGTGAATGGTACATTTTGCAAAATCGAGCTACCTATTAGTCAATGCAAGTTTTTCTAAATCCAGATTTAAGAATAATTACACACATTTTTAAAGTTTTTTGCGTCATAAAGTACTGGTTTGCCTTACTTGAACAATTAACACGCCTCTTTCTTAATGATTTGGCCAGAGCATTGGACTAGGAAACCACTGATATGCAACATCGCGCGTCACGCCCCGTTGATAGTTGAAGACAACACGACGGAAGTGAAAACACGATTTATTGAATTTGGCTTCTTCCTTCTCCCATTTAAACGCCAGAAAGATTCACAAAAAATATTTTCTTTTCCAACTGCGAACCGAACGCTGCATCATTTCGTACAAAATTTGCCTTGCAATATTTAAAGGTGTTATACATGGAGCCGTTTACCAGACAGTAGTGTTCTATGCACGCATGCAACACAGGAAAGAAGTAATTATACCGGACCTTTACTAGAACTGTAATGGAAACCCTAGTGCGTGAATTCCCGCGGTAACTTTCGCTCGCACTCCAGAGAGCTTTCAGGTTTAAGCACGAGCTTGTTTACATGCACGGCCGACCGTTAATGTGACCAGTTAAAAGTTGACGGAAGTGGCGTCGAACGGCAAAAAGTCTTCGTCATGTTGTTCTTAACATCGTCTGTTTTCGTACTGGCGGCAGAACAGGGAGTTCAGTATGTCGTAAACAGGTTTTATGTGCGCATTCGGGTTCAATGGTGGATTTTTCAGTGGCCGCGTGGCGGAAACAGAGACAAGATTTGTCGATTTTTGACTGCTTTCTAATCTCGTCAAAACGTCAGAAAAATATATTCCTTTCAAGCTACCTGCCGGACCCTTTTGTTTGAAAATACACTTATTTGCTTTTTTCCCTGCTAATTGGATAAAAAATAATGAGTTTGGGATAAGCAAGCTGAACATATCAGTTCATATGTTTGGCCAACCATAATATGCCTCCTTAGTATTTAGTGCACATGTTTGACGCATAAACTTATATGAGTTGCCTTACGCAATGATTTGCACTTCGCTTCATCATGGTAAGTTGTATAGAGTTTTTGGTGGATGGTTAAGCTAATTACATATTATTTAAACACTGTTAAATAGCCTCCGTCATGTGCTCTTCACCTACGAAAATCCAGACCTCAACATCTGCTCTAGGATCATCAAAGGGGATCCTGGTACCATTTAAGTTATCATCAGAATGCGTTTTGACGTAAAACATCATGTTATTTTAAACGAAATGCGCTAAGCAGGAAGATTCCTATGGCAAATCAATAGATATGATGTTAAGAAACTGGAACGCCACAGGTAGTACGACAGGACGTTTATTCGTGTGTGGTACGATATACTGAACGTTACATTACAGGTAATAGTTAAATGCCCGATTAGTGTTCTACCAACATTTCGCTGCTGCATAACGCAGCTGACAGACGTTCGGTTCATTTGCGGGTTCTGTAAGTTGCCATATGTATTTTTAGTAGATCCTCCAGTTTCGCGATTGCAGCTTATTACTACACTCAGAATTTAGTCAATTTATTTGAAGCTTACGGTACGTCTTAATGGCTGGTGAACTTTGACCAAAATATCCTATGTAAATGCAGTCTGGATTGATAAGTGTCAAAAAACCGATTAACCCCAATTAGGCAATCAAGTTAGAGGAAAATTAGAAGACTGCGAGTCCACAGAAAGTTGCAGTGAACGTTGAGTATACAGTATACTTCGCAAGTAGCATTCATAAAAGAATAGATATGACGCTATTTGAATTACCTTTTCACGGTTTTCGGAGGACTCCCCATCATAAAATGGCAATGTTCCTACAAAATTACAAAAGGTAATTTTGTATACGCGCTGTCCTTAACTGGATTCTACTAGCGAGAATGTCGACTTTTGGACCCTAAGAATGAAATCGGAGTCGGCCCTGTTTAATTTTAGCAAAAAATAGCAGTACAATTCCTCTTGTTCATTTTGTAGGCCGGTTTTAACTTCTGCGTCTCAAAAATGTAAATGTGACTTCTCTCCGTACTTCTATTTTGAAATCGATTCATGCAATTGTCGATTGGAAGCCATTAGAAATCACTGACAGACAGTATGTTTAAGGGTGTGCTAGTCGCTGCTGTCTCTTATTAAACATAAATTGCATGAAAACATTTCTGATCAGAGGTTTTAACTGCACTGAGATATACGTTATAGATGGTCGGACGAGAGACAGAGAAATTCCACCGAGTTTGCACCCACCATTTACGCTCTCCAGCTCACAGGAGCAACGTTTGACATATTCTGCCAGGTTTTTTGTTATAAGTAGATATTCAGCCACATTTAACAAGGGCATTTTTCTCTACTTGTCGTCGGGATAGTTCTAAAAATTCAGAATACAAGCGTGTTTTATCCAATGGTATTTTTCAAGGTCGCTTTTCGGCAAGCTACTCTTAATTTACCTCTATGCAGAAGGAAATGCATCCCAGTTGCACATTTTAGCCGCGAATCCTTCTGAGTAGCTGGTTATATGTTTAAAAATACATCTGCTTAGGGCTTTTAGGGAGGCGCATTAGAGAACTGCTTCTGGCAGAAGGCATAGATTTTTTTGCCAAACTGCATATACGGCTTGGTTTAAATGTGCTTAGGGAAATGGGACATTGTGTGACAGTCTATTTCCTAATTTGTATTCAGAAATTGCACTAATAAATTTCGGTGGATTGCCGCACACCAGTAAAAAGCTTCATGATAAATTCCGTCGCTTGGTGCTGGACAGAATTGGCCAAATAGTCGCCAAATGGCACTCTGGGCTAAACCGCCAAAGTAGGACGCCACATACCTCCAGGCAATCGCCATAATTTATTTTCCGCCCTGTGCAAAAGGCGGGATTTACTTTGTCCGAAGGGCGTCGCGGATAAATTAAAAACACATTATTCGAACACCAGTAAGCGGTAGTTATTCTGGTCACTAAAACTTCCGCATATGCATATCTACATTTGTCTTTCGTTAGAAGGCTCAGTGCAATTATTTCAGAGAGTTCAAACCGCTTTACTGTCTCCATTGTCACAAACATATTATGTCTGCTGAACATGTAATTTGTGACGAAATATGACTCATTTTTTACTTCATGTTATTTGGCTAACTTTTTATTCCTATTTTTAAGCCGGGCCTAATTATCAGCGCTATGTTCTCCGAATGAAATTAAACAAATAATGAATATTTAATTAAACCCACACACACTAACGAAGGCAATCTAAATAATAGGTTTGAGGCACACACACCAACATGCATTTTATATATTTGCGCATTTGTTTCCAAAAATGGCAAGTTATATCCAGAATTTGGATTAAAATAATTCTATTATACGACATTTTACGAATACCGTCGGACCTTCTAAGTATTAATAACATTTTTGTAAATTTTTGAGCTTACATTTAGATAATTTTAGAGATGTAAGCTTCGTGCTACTTCGTAACGCAGAAGCAAAACGAGCATATCATTGACAGTTTGGCTAACATCTTTAGCTTCATAAAATGTACTGGCTTGAGAGGAACTTATCCAAAGCACGCTTATGTCTGCTAAGCTGTCTTGTAAATACTTTTTATGGGAAAACCGAAACTTCAATAAAATAGTGCTTATACTGTAACCTTGTTAGGCTTGTACAGCGACTCGACAGAAAGTAAAAGTAGGCAGTTTTCGAAAATGGTTCTAATGCAAAAGTAAGGTAGACTCTTTCGTTTGAGGTAAAAAAAATTGTGAAAATTCTTCAACAGAGCAAAAGCGCTGGTCAATCGGGCAATTTTTTACTTGACGTTATCTTGGAAGACGTTATGTAGCCAGACACCTTTCAAAGAAATGACTTACCAACGAAGTTCCTAAATGGCAACTTATGAGAGTATCATGCCATTAATCCAATGCATGATTATCGCCGACTTCCGTTGCGTACATTCCTTTTTGTCATTAATAAAGTTTCATGATTGGATAGGTTTTCAAATAGACCGACATATACTCTTATAACACTTCTGATCATCTTGTCGAATGTGGACTTAAAATGGGCGAACCAAAATTTTATTTGTTATGGTACTTTATTTACCGTCTTGTTATCTTTATGGGGATGTTTACAACTGCTTTTAAAAATATGTTTACTACATAAGGTTGACTATAAATGATAGAACTATTTAAATACAAATCGTCAAATGCATGGCATTCGACCTTTATGTTTGTTCTACGAAAAATAGAGGTTATCATTCAGTACTGATGGGTATGCCAAAACTATATGTATACCCCAGTTCCCAGTCCTACGGGACATCGGTTCCCTCTTATTAACGCCCTTCTTTGGAAGTGTTAAACATGAAGATTTTTAAGCCTATTTTTCGACTTTCAGTTAGTGATCATAGTCAGAAAGTAGGATGTTTAAAATAAACATGTCTTAGCGGAATGACTTTAGACGTCTCGCATTTATTTTATCAGTCGTACAAGCCAAGGCACTTCATGCACACTTTAAATTTCACGTCCCGTTTATCATAATCGGGCGGTCAGGGCGGCCTAACCGCTCGAAAGAAACAAAACCGATGAAACGGAGAATCGCCTTGGGAACACGCACATCCTCCAACTCTTCAAATTCTGTCTAAAGACGTACTTTAGGTTTGACGCAACAATCTATGAGTAGGTAAAGAGCACGCCAATGGGTTCACCTATACCGAGACGCATAGCGGAGGCGGTCATACAACGGTTGGAATCGCTGGTTCACCAGCACCACGAACCACAATTTTTTGAATGGTACCTTTGTTGTCATCATATAAGGTAGGGCGCTAGCATTCAAAGATCGTTTCAACGCCGCTTTTCAAGAAATTCAATTTATGATAGTGAGCCTTTCTGGATGTCTTCGTTTGACGAAAACATTGTAGTGGACTAAAAAGTGTAAGCGAAAGATGACAAGCACGACGCAAACACTGACCTTCAACAGCAACCACATGATCAGTCGCAAACGCAGTAGCGTAGAGGAGCGTTCGGACGCACTGCAGTGAAATGGAAGACATGGTTGCTGAATTACAGCGGACGGTAAGAGCTGACGGAAACCTGAGCGGTTTTGCCAGCTAGCGCAATCCGCAAACAAAACCAAATACCAAATCCAACTGGCCTTAATTTTTGGCGATATCTTCTGTACGCAAAGAACGTCTCGAAGCCCTCAGCCAATGTTTCACTCCACTTGGAATTGTAGTTGCACACCGACCAAAAGCGACCATCAGAAGCCAAGTCATAAGGTCGAAAGACGAAGGGAAACGGCCGCAGTCATTTATCATATCTGGTGCAGTTGTGGGCAGAGCAACTTCGCCGAAGAAACTTAGGCATAGCTTCGGACGCGACAGACGTTAGCACTCAAATGGCCGCGCATTCCGCTGAACCCTGCCATGTTTTCGAGTTTCAGGAGGACGAAATCCTCGCAAGAGCTAACTGCCTGAATCCTGGTTCTCATGCCTACAATCCATCAAAAAGCGCAGTGGCCACCCGTTACCATATTCGGTGTTGCGACATTTTCTTGACAGGACAATCAGTAATGTGAGTAGGGCACGATCGATCAACAATCCCGGTGAGAGCGAGCCATATTGCTGAGTACTCATCACGCTAAAATCCAAAACGCATGATGAAACTGCGTCAATTAACAACCCAGATGCGGATGAACTTATCATCATCGCGTCAATTACGACTTCCAGAAGTGATCGTGAGAGCTGTTAACTATAGTACGTGTGTGGCCCAACGGCCGCTACGTATTACGTACGTACGCATTTGTTTGTCTCATTACCCCTACCTGCGACTGTCTCTGTCGATGGGTTCGAGTATAAAACCTAAACGTCAATTAATAAACATGTTCCAGTCGTCGCATCTCCTTCTCCTTCCAAGCTGAAATGTCTTATGTAGAGCGACCTGAACAAGTCTATAAGGGCTACCCCTTGGGCAATACTTAACACTGCCGAGTGTTTTGAAAATTCCTATGGTAACGATACCGTCGTTCACATGCTCCTATCGGGAAATGCAGTTTCCAGAAGAGAACGTTGGCTTAAAACAGAAAAGCCCGTTAAAACAATCTTTACTAACTTACAGTTAAATTTACTTATCTGTGTAAATGAGCCCAAGACGATTTCAACAACAATGTTTTTTGAAAAAAACGAAAGAATCGTTTTAGTTATAAATTCCTATTTTCAAATTGGAATGGGATTGCGCCACCGGATGAGTAATGCGTTAGCCGATTTTTAAATAGGTGAAAGCATTGCCTAAGCAACCGCGAGGCCGTTCACCACTAAGCGGTCTACAAACCTTTTGAGCATGCAGTTCGACGTTTTATTTGCGCGTTGGTTCCTGCAGAGATGCAATTAAGGAACATAAAGATCATTGAATTAACTGATAAGTATATGTTTTAGCAGTTAAATGGGTCTTTAATAGGGCATTTATAATCTGAGCACTTTAAGCAGCACTGATAAAAACGGGCTCAAAATAATATGACATTGGTGCATCTGCTTTCAGAAGAATAGAGGCAGCGAAAAAATTGGAAAATTATTTGAATCGCCTGCGTCTATTGTTATTGAAATCAGGTAAATAACGCCAAAGCCAATCTGTCGCATATTCCGTCTTAAAAAGTTGATCATTTATTTAAAAAGAAAATTGTTAACAACTGTAGCAATATGAATGATTCCACACTGGTTAAGTGGTCATCCTTCTGTCGGTTTCGAAATGACTAAAAACCCTCATAGGTGGGATAGGCTGGGCAAAGAGTGGATTTGCCAATCAGATTCAATGTGGTTGTTATTATAGCTGCTGCCAGAAGGAAACCCTTTGTACTAAAAAGATTTGGCGATTTTATACGCGTTATTGTCTATGCTTAACTCAATACGCCAAGGTTCTGCCGTCAGCTTTTGGGTTTTCCTGAATTGCGAGGATTGCATTAGCTCAAGTGATAAGTTTTTGTCCCGCAATTCTGCACATCCTTATTCGCCTTGGCCTGAAATAGTTCGCTTCCTCCAATAATATCTTTTTCACATTCAAACGAATCACCAAATTTTTTTTTATTTGACACATAATCCCACGGTCTGACTTATATTATTATATCCTACTAGGAAGTTCAGATCAGAAAATTGGTCTTTTAAAGAGCTCCCCAAAAGACATGCGTCTGGTTCGGAGATCCATAAACTGTGGCATCTCTACCTCTCTTAACCAATTGTCCTCGAGTTCTACTCTCAAAGAAATGTTAAGATTAGGCCTGACAGGCATTCTTTATCCAAGCGTGCTTGAAGTGCGTTAACTAAAATATGTTTTTGTTAGTCGAAGTATTTTCCCTTTTTCCTAATTTATTTATCATTTTTTGCCAAATTCAGTAAATTATTACTGGCTAAGCTGTCTATTGAACCTTTCCAGCAACACGGGTCCATCCACTATTCATTATTTAACTCATTTTATGAGAAGGTGTGGATAATTCGCTAAATCAGGTCATGTCGATCTGTATCTAGTCCTTCGCTTGCTCTTGTGGAACAGGTTATGTTGGTCGTACGAGACGGTGCCCGTTTCAAGGGAAAGCGAAAAACATTCCGGCATGGGAAAAGGCAACATTAGGAGTATAAACAGCGCCATTTTCTCGCATTTCGTTGATTCCGGGCATCATATGACCCAAGCGAAGCTTTTGGCGTGATTTATAAAGCCGCATAGAGCTACCGTAAACTGTGGTGCCAGTGTCTGTGGGTTACAGCAAAAACGTCCGCCATTAAGTTACGAAAATCAACCATTTGCTCACAGAAAAACCACGTTCAGTCCTTAAGCTTAGCATAATCAACGACCGATTAACTACATGGAACTCTCCGCACCATTTCGCTCTCACCACTCCCCGGCATGGTCCGTTTTACTACAACCTGACTGTGTTTAAAGACGAACATTAATCGAATTCTCTGATCACTGACAGGTTTTACTTGACCCTTTGCCCGTGTAAATGTTCTGGCTTGACGAGCATTAACCGAAAACAAACGTAAGGTCACCAACTAATTTCTAAATACTGCAATGGGAATTTTTAAAAAACTAAGTGGGTTTAATTAAGGTATTCTAAACTAGCACATTGAAAGGAATATGAAGGCGGTTTTACATACTTAAACCGTACAAAGGTTGCTGATAGAAGCGAACAGGCGAGTCCCAGGTAGCAGTTCAAAAGATGAAGATGCGATCACTGGAACAAGAAGTTTATTTGCCTGACGTTTCGGATTCTCATTTGAATCCATCATCAGAGACACTCGCAGATAGAGGTGAAGGTGGCACCAGGAGTGCAGTATTTACAGCACGTGGCTGCCGGGGGACCGTATGCGTACTGCAATTAACAGTTCTTGCAATCGTCGCTGGGGTCGTAATTGATGCGGCGGTGGCTTGGCGGTTCGAGTCCGAGTCCTTAATTGCCGCGATTTCGTCATCCGTGCTGGATGCTGGTGTGACGATTTCTGGCTCACTGTCACCGTGATAATTGCTCACCCGCGCCCCCCCCCACGTGACTGATTCTCCTGCCCAGGGAAAATCGCAATACGGAATAGGGTACCGGGAGGTCATTGTGTTTGTTGATGAATTGCGGGCCTGACAACCATGACTCGAGCAGCTCGCGGCTCACGCGGTTGTCACCCCTTGCGAGGATTTCGGCCTCTTGAAATTCGAAAATATGGCCGGGTCCCGTCGAGTGTGCCGCCACCTGAGAGTTAGCGTCTCCCCGCCTCACTTCTGCTGCGTGCTTGGCAAGTCGCGTACGGAGTAATCCCCCAATTTCTCCGACATAATTGCTTTGTCCGCAACTACAGCAGATCCGGTAAACGACTCCAGACGTTTCCTGCCGTGGCAGCGGGTCTTTTGGCCTCATTACTTGGCGCCTAATGGTTGCTTCCGACCTGTGTGCAACCACAACTCCAAGTGGAATGAGAAGACGACTGACGGCTTCCGAGACGTTCTTCACCTACGGAAGAGCCCGCCAAAATGTGGGGCTAGTTGGATCTGGTTTCTGGTGTCCTTTTCGTATGCACTGGTTGACAAAGTTGCGCGGATAGCCATTGGCTCTCATCACCCGTCGAAGATATTGTAATTCAGTAACCTTGTCTTTCATTTCACTGCAGTGCGTCTCAACGCGCCGGTATAGCGCCCTTACGCAACTGCGTTTGTGACTGATCGGGTGATTGATATTGAAGTTCAGTATTGGCCTTGTGTTTGTCGCTTTCCTGAACACTTTGGTTTTTAGGCCACCACAATCTTTGTGGCAGACGAGGACATCCAGGAAGGCCAGTTGATTGTCTTCCTCCTCCTCCATCGTAAATTGAATGTCCGGGAAGACGGCGTTGAGTTGTTCTTTGAAAGTCAGCACCTGATCCCGTTCGATGGCGACGAAGGTGTCATCCACATACCGAGCCCAGAATTTCGGTCTGTGGTGTCGGAAAACCAGCGACTCCAGCCGTTGTAGGACCGCCTCGGCTATGAGTCCCGAAATCGGCGAACCCATTGGCGTTCCCTTCACCTGCTCGGAGATTGTTCCGTCGAATGTAAAGTACGTCTTGAGACAGGACTTCAGGAGCTGGATGATTTGGGCGTGTCCGAGGCGATTCTCTGTTTCGTCGTACTTCCCTCGTAGGAGTAGTTCGATTGTCTGGACTGCCAGGTCCTGCGGGATAGAAGTAAAAAGGGACGTGACATCAAAGTAAACCATGATATCGCTTGGCAGGAGACTTACTTCTTTAATTTTCTCCAAGAATTGCGTTGATGAACTGACTGTGGTGTTCGAATCGGAGGTCAGAAACTTGAAACGTTGGAACAGCCACTTTGCCAATCCGTAGGTTGGAGTGCCCTTTAGTGATACGATAGGCCGGAGAGGAGCGCCCTCTTTGTGCACTTTTGGGAGACCGTAGAATCGGGCTAGGGCCGTTTCTTGTGCTCTCGCCATGCGTCGGTCGATTGGCGATATTGCACCTGAGTCCTCCATTGTCAACAGCGTCGCTTTAATCTTGCGTGTCAGCGTTTTCATGGGGTTGGATTCGCATGGGACATAGGACTGACGATCCTCCAACAAGCTTTTGGCTTTTTGATTGTAGTCTGTCCTGTCCAATACGACCGTTGAACGCCCCTTGTCCGCAGGCACGATAACGAGGTCGTTGTCGGCCCTGAGTTCCTTAAGTGCATCGCGCTTGACCCTGGAAAGCACATCGCGCGGCCTATGAGCCATGAGGAGGGAGGACACTTGGTGTCGAATGAGGTTCTTCGTTTCGTCTGTCGCTCCCGTCTGGCTGAGGATTGATTCCACCGCTGCGATCATGTTGACAGGTTTGGCAACGGCTGTCTTGAATGAGGCCTCATGCCGTAAAACCTGCATTTGTTCCTCCGTCAGCTCCTTTGACGACAGGTTGTGCACCAGTTTGTCGTTCTTGGTCGACATTGGAATAGGCAGCTTACAAAAGTTTCTCTTTAGGGCTTCTTCGCGCGTTGCTTTATGTTTGCGGGTTCGTTCAACCAGCCTCTGCGGAAGCAGGTTTATGCCGTCCTCGCCCATGAACTCGCAGCACCTTGCTTTCTCTTGGTCAATCCTCCGACGGTATTTGCGAATACGTGAGTGACAGTCTTGAAGGAGCACTCGGATCATTCGTCGGCCGTGCTGAAGTACTGCGCGTCTCGCCACGGATCAATAATCATTCTGTACGTCGGTATTATTTACAGACATGCATTTTCCTGTTTAGACTATACAAATCAACAGTTGCGTTATGTATACATTGTAGTCAAAGTGCCTGTCCTTTTGAATGGATCAATACTAAGTTGAGTACGGAAAAACAACCGAGTCCTGATAATTTGGATGACGCTACTGAATATACTGGGGAGGATAAATATTTCCGTTCTCCGGTGAGTTCCTTTTAAAATAAGTCAAACAGTTTCATATATCTTGGGGCTCTCGTAGCAAGTCACACTTTATTTTCCGATCTCTGCTTGAGTTTGATAAAAAATACAGTTCGTGACCTATCTCGTGAAATCTCAAAACGGAAACTAAAACGAGAATTTCTTAGCGTCTTTAACTTAGCGCATTTTGTTCTTTCATCCATTGCGCTCAAACCAGTGCCATTTTGTTTTGCGGAAATTGGGTTTACGTAATTATATCAAGTAAAATATCAGTACAGTTTAGCGAAAATGGACGTTTTATTACATTTGTGCAATTCCTATGCTAATGCCTGTTCAGAACACCGGTTGCGCATCTGAACGACTTTTTTTTATTAAAAGGACATTAAATTAACCGCTAAAGTTTTAATGAGCAGATTTATCTGAACCTGCAATTTTATTTTAAGTCCAATGATAACCATGATGATCAACCTGCTAACACAAAGGTTATTTTATGAGAACCAGGGTTTTTATTAGTTTATAAATGTTAAATTAGCAGACCTATGTGATTTGGTGTACAAACGCGCAGAAATAACGCAGATAGGGATTTCCTTGTTTAAGTTGGCTAAATTTTTTTCGCCGTTTGGAAAATTCTACCTGATGTCACATAGATGACCACCACAGAATGGTCATTTCCAGCTTTCAACATATAAAACACTACTTGTCGTGCAGTTTAGATTCTGTGGATATCTCATTCAGAAATACAACAAGCAAAGCATTAATAGTTTCAGAAAAAATATCACTATTTATATGGGCGCTCTGTCGTACATTCATAATCGAATACCAATTACTAAAAGCAAGCAAAACAGTAAAAAATGGCCTTAATGTATAGAAGACGGCATGCTCTTACGGCTACGGGGGAAAAAAACAGTATTGTTTAGGAACGTGAAAGAAACGGCCAAACGTGTCAAATTTTTATTTCTCCTTAAAGTGCAAAGTACACAGAAATTCGTCCACGGAATGCAGTAATAAGGCACTTCTTAAAAAGGTAACTTATTGAGGAAGGTTTCCTTATTGATCAAAGACATATTCGTCGCTGACTTTCGATGTGGACCGACATTTTTTTCGAAAGTGAAGTTTGATGTTTGAAGGAGTCTTCACATGTGACCCACACGACCATCTTTTTGAAAAAAAGAACCCCAGCACGTACTAATTCGGCAAATATCTTCAAGAATAATCTTATTTTAAAGTTCTTAACTGATAGGTAATTCATAATCTGTCTTCATGGGCGATCGGGTGAAGACACTAAAAATAATTGAAGTATTCAGCAACATTTCGGGGCCGATCTGAAACTCAAAGTAAACCAAAACGAACAAAAAGTGTAAATTTATTTGACGGAAGGAAGTTTCTATCTATAACCAGTAACTGGTATGTTTACGATCACGCCTGTCAGTTCTATTTAAATTTCTTAGGCATCAACCGGCCACATGGCATGTCGCCTTATAAAAACCTTTGATCCCACGACATTCCCATCGGTGAACTCAAGCAAAAACCAGCTTTTCGTGTTGAAACCCACCTAATTTACTTCAAACAAAGACGATAAAGGAAGGCTCAATGGAAGATTGTTCGAGAATCTGCACTCATGATGAAGCATTTGAAAATCCGTCATGTATGAAATCATACTTCTTATTAAACGATATAAACTTTACTGAAACACTGTTATTAGACGTTATTAAATGTCTGATTTCATACATACTACGGTTTGGTATGATAATACGTTCTGTACACCGAAAAAACGAATTTTACTTAAGAAGAGACATTTCTGGTGTTTTCGGGATATTGCGCTCTTCAAAATAAATCGGCATTTCCAAATAACGCAAAACTGCCTTTTAAAATTCTTTTATGATTTTAATTCTTTTAAACTTGTAGTTCAATAACACAGAAATCGGACTCATTAAATGGTGTCGTTTTGCGTGTGATTAACAATCATTCGTAAATGTCGACAAATTTCATGAGTTAGGTCACTAACTGTAGTTTCCCACAATGTACGAAATGCGAAACTGAACAAATAAATTAGTGATGTGCGATAGAAGTTCCCAAGAACACTTCTAGAGTCAAGATAACGGTATGCGGAAATGCGATAGCTAATATAGATCATGTCCGGAAATTTGTGCCACGCTGGAGAGCACGGCTAACTGCAGGTGAGGGTATTTCAACCAATTAAAGATCGTTAAAGGGACAACGGTCAACTGTTAGGAAATAGGCTTCTGGCAGAGCGGGCGAGTCTGTCCTCTAAAGCCGTTAAAAGTACAAGTTCCGTCGCTGGTCATTTCCTTTGGCGTAGGTCTCTTTGCTTACATTTTCAGAGGTGAACAGTAAGCCTGAACTGTGCGCAAATTCCCTTCTTGCCTGGGATTAGGCTTCTCAGACACACAAACTAGCAGGGAATAAAACAGTTGTGGATAAATTGAAAATATTCCTACGTCCAATAGCCAACCTATGTTATGCCGAATATGTATGTTCGGAGGAAACTTGCGAGCCTACGTCTGCTTTCGATAAATTCTCTTTCGGCTTGCAAAACTGTATGGCTGTTAAAGTAATGAATTAAAAAATACGATCAAGTCGATAATTATGCTGTAGCTTGCATTTTGGGAGGAGAGGGGTGCGGAGGGGAAGAGTTAAACACCAAAATTCCTCTCATTGTAAGGGAGAGGGTGGGCCCAAGGAAGGTAATTACATGCGGGTGGTTGGCTTGGTGGCTTTGACCCATGGCTACTGCAGGTCCTGTATGAAGATATGTGCGCATAGGACAGGTCCGGGTAGCCTGATTGCAGTTGCCTCTTCCATGGCCAATAAGCTTTGCCCAAGTAGTTTTAAATAGTATTGTGTAGTGATTGACCGTACTAACAACACAGGTAATAGCTAAAAGCCTAGACACACGTGTTTCGCTGATCTTATGCCGCTGCCTGACGCAGCTGCGAGTTGCACAATTCTATACTACTGGCTGCCTGTTGGCGGTTTAGGAATGTCAAGCGGTTATTCCGCAGTAGCTGATGGATTTCAGCTCAAATATTCATTTCGAATTTCGGACCGTGCCTAATAAGGTCTATTTCGAAAGAGTTACTCCAAGTTCGCGCATTAATTTCCTCAGAAATTAAACAAGGCAAGTTTTAAATAACTTGATGGGACCTTTTAAATCATTCTGAAGGCCTCTCTGGCGTCCAGACGGTGGTCCGTGTCTACCATGTATCCAAGGATACAGCTTTTAATATTCGTTATTTGATCTGTTCTTAACCATGCTAGAAGGTTTTTTTTTATTCTTTTGAACAAACGCCGGCTTGTGCAACCAATATATTTTGCCTACAAGTGTAGAAGCATGTGAAAGATTAAATAAACATAGATGTGGCTTGAGCTGGTAGTTTGTTCTCGCCCTCTCCGTATAGGATGGAACTAATGGAGAACTGTACACGGGTGTCAACTGCTGGGAAGGTCTGTGATACAACTTAAAATAGGCGTCTTCCTTAAAGTTTACTTGGCTTATCCCCTTGAAATGGGACCTTGGTAAAGAGCCTTTTCTTTCCTGTCGTCAATATCAGGGGCTTTGTAAGTCTTTTCAAACAAGGATTTAATCAGGATTTACGAAAGGGAGAGTGAAACTCCACAATCCAAGTCGGCGTATGAGAGGAGGTGAGCCGTGGAAAATTTTATAACGTATGGCGAAGGTAATTTTCACGAACGGCAGTAAATATGCTGTCTTGTAAATATTTACGTGCGAAACCTTTCGCCTCATGGCAACAATTGAACAAAATAGCCACCGTAACTACAAATAAAAAAACGCTTAATTGAAAACATAACGATCATTAAACGCAAACGATACGAATACCTATTATAAATATGTGCGTCGTTTGACAAAATAAAACAATATTTAAAGCAATATATAAAACAAGGTGCCCATTCGTTCACATCTCATTGTGTGACTGTAATGCAAGTACATCAAAATGCAATGCAAGTACATCAAAAACCTGGTCGTAGTTGGCCGTAGGCCTGTTTTTCCCACCCTTTAAAGGCTTCCACTAACCATCCTCATGAAATTATACTATTACCCACGCTACAAAATTAGGTGATGTTTTACTCGTTCTGGACAAAGCCTGATTAAATGTTCAGATAGGTAGACATCCGTGTGGTGAGTGCACTCAGGTCAACTTTGTCATTACACAGCGATCGTGACTGGAGTATCCACTAAATCACAAAATTATTAATAAGATAATTCAGCAGCTAATGGCAGCTCGCGCAGACCTTTTTGATGCAAAAGTGGATCACATCATGAACGACAGTAAATGTGCTATCTTGTAAAATATGGACTGACATTCGGAAATATGTATCAATGAAAAAGACTAACTTGTGTGTGGTTGCACTCTTAATTATCCTGCGGCATGATTCCAGGCAAGTTCAGTCATGTCCGTGCTTGTTGGTCATCTGCATAAAGTACGATTTGCAATAATTACCACATATATACTGGGAATTGTTCTATTGGTTTCCGATGCTAGTACAAATTCAGATATATTTTGTAGAAGACATGCGCGGAAATATTCTTTCATGTACCCGTTTAAATTTCCTACCTAAAAAAAAATTTTCTTTCAGCTTTTAGGTGTTTTCTTTGCCATTTTTAAACTACCGGGAAATGTTTAATCATGCCTGATTACATTAATACGTTTATAGACACTGTTGGCAAAGTCGACAGCGTAATCCGCATCGGCAGCAAAGTTATGTGAGTGCTACGTATCCTCAACTTTCATATGCAATATTAGGATTTTTAGTACGTGGAAAGTACATTGTTTTTAGCTGCGAGACCCTGAAAGTAAGTATAACGGCAGACAGAGCCCAAAATTATTTTGGAAGTGAGAATGTTTGTCCAATGTCAATTTACAGTTTTTCTTAAAGGATAACATTTAGAAAGCGCAAGATGCTACTGAAAAAGCACAAAAAACTGCCCCTATCCGTGCTTTCGAACAAAATAGGCATGATTTCAGATGGGTATTAAAAATCAATAGGAAATGTTTATGTTATTTTCGCAGCTTTCTTTCATTCTGACGTAGACGAAATATCTCGATAAAATTAATGTAGCAGTCAAGCTAAAATAGTAATTTTGTACTAAAAATCCATTTTTTACTTTCTGATATCCTTTGTAAGAGAAAAAACACATGTACTATATATACAGAAGTTTAGACACTGACACGAGTCAACACAGTACTGTTTATCTTCATATGGAGACACATCCGTTTTATCTTTCAAATGAACATCCCTTACGATGTAGATGATTTTCGTCGTCTTAAAATTGCGAAAATTCTCATGGAACAGGTTGGAAGAGCATTTAACGAGCATCGCTTGCTCTACCTAAACCTCACTGTACCCTACTGCCTCCCCTGACATCTTCCTACACGCTTATTTGCACATTCCGCTTGTATAAAAAGACGAAGCGCAATTGAATACTCTTATCACTCACACATTTTAGTTTTTACCTCGTTTCCACATAAATTCCCCTTACCCGATGATTAATTTATCGCAAGATCGCGTATTCTCGACAAATGCTCTTCTGAATGCAGATAATTGTTTTTTTTATAATCACTTGTTGCGTAGGTTTTCAACATCTATCCATGCATTTTATGCAGGCTTGCACTTTAATTCTGAGGGAATATTACAAGAAGTATCCCGGAACAGTCGGTTGCTAAAGGTCATTCTGTTCCCAATGTTAGGGCAATTATTTATCATAAAGTACACGTATTTCAGATGTAGATAACCTTGCGTACTTATAAACAGGGGCTCTTTCTACTGCAGCAGCAGCAACTAAAACACAGCCGAAACAATAACTAGAGAAAAAGTAAATCCAGCAGGCCTTACTTAAACCATAGGCACAGAATGCGTATGACTTGTGAAAAAGTGTCCTAGTATCCGGACATGCAATAACATGACACGATTAATTAAAACAATTTTAGCTGCCACGCCATTTGAAACCTTCTGAAGTTTTTTTAAAGTTCTTTAAAGCATATTGAGAAGATTCATCCCTATTGCAAAGAGTTGCAATGTAATTTTTCGATCCAACTAATTTCCTCATACGATACCTCATTGCGAGAATCAGAAATGTAAAACATGTATAGACAGCAGAATTGATTGGAACCAATAAATCGCGCTACGGCTTATTACCTGCAGCCTGTAGTTACATAACAGAGAAAAAAATGAGAAATGAACAGAAATGTAAACTCCTACAAAGACATTCAATGCAAAACAGCAAGGTCATCGTGTACTAAGCGCAGACTAATCAATCAAATGGTAACCTGGAAGCACAACTTAGGAATCAAAACGAGAACGGAAACCCGCAGAGAGGTTGCGTAAATTAAAGGGCTCAAATTTACCAGGGCAAACTGAGGTTAACCACGAAGTCTAACTGTTTACGTTTGTCGGGTGTCTCCTGCCGTATGTAGGCAGCCTCCAAGTAACTCTGTATCCGACTTGTTCGTGCCCGAAATAATACTCGGAATCATGTTTTGGTGTCAACGAAGGAACCGTCGAAACCCATGCTAGGGTCATTCTGGATAAAATTGCGTTTAGTCGTACATCCTTACTATGGCAAGCCTACGGAATTGTCAGGGTGCGTTAACAAACCTCAGACGTGATGGGTTCTCTAGATTACAAACAGTTAAATATCTTAATGAGCATTCAGGTATTCGGAAGTAAAATCAATAATGGACCTTATTAGCGGCATGTAGGCATGCTTTACTTATCCTTGGCCCGATTAAACACTATGCAAGAGACTGCTGGATTGCAGAATGGAGTGTCTAATCGCCAGAAAACATGGTTCTTTGGTGACTACCTCAAGCAAGAGGCCCAGTCAAACGTGAACGACTTGCTATTCGGAAAACAAAAGAAACGCTACAAATAACGGTTGCTTTTAATTTCTCTAGAAATTATCTGCTAACTTGGAGCAGATTACTTTATTCTAGGGTCTACAGGCGCAGACCGAAATTCGATATACGAACTTAAGAGACCAACTCCATTAGCCACAGTGGGACAACAATGTATTATTTATTAAATGTACCTCTAGACCCCAGAATAAACTGATTTACTCCAGGTTCGCAGTTAATTTCTAAAGAAATAGCGAAACGATAGTTTTCTATTTGGAACATCTATCAGAAAGCACAGGAGGAATGCGGGAGGACCCACTGAAGAGCCGAACTCCTCGTGCTTTGCCACGCAGCGGCAGAATGTCAAAAAACCTGCATGTCTGTGTTTTTAGCTAGTACTTTTGCTGTCAGTATAACATCTCCTAGCAATAAAACTAAAAAAATACTATTTTAGGTAAAAAATAGGCCTCTTTGAAGCAAACCGAGTGCCACATATGATTAAAATCATGTCACCCTAATGTTCGTTTAAATACCTGGGTAGAGGGAACAGTACAAATAAAAGAGTTTGCTTAACCCTGTTAAAACCTTCTGTGGGTTATGAAAGTGGCGTTCCCCACCCAGGTCTCTTGATGAGCTCGTACTGTAATTTTTAAGCAAGCGGTATATGCTCATATGTAAGGCAGACCGGAATTGCGATTTCTAACCTGTTGGCCACCGTCAACCAACCATGCCTAAGACTGGCAAGGCATTAGTGTTTTGAAATCTATATCTTCATTTAGTGACCGTCAGTAATTCCAACTATACCCTAATCAAACCACGGCTTCGCCGGTGATCTGGTATATTTACTATAGTATCTAGACAAATCTTTTACACGAATGCTTGTCATGCATTGTGTCGGACGGTCAAAATCCGAGGCAGTTTAAATGAAATATTTATGCTTTTACTATCTAAATTCTTGAAGGAAAATCAACATAACGGGCAAAAATGTAGAAGCCCTTCAACATATGAGAAGTATCTCAAAATTGTTTTAAGACTGCACGAGGAAATAGACTGGCTATCTTTATCCTAATCTGCTTCCTCAGTAATGAATTAGAAATGCACATGCGGCAAGGCTTCGGGCAAAAAATGCTCCAATATCTCAATGCATCATCTAAAGTAAAGTACAAGTAAAGCACTGCAGGCGGCAAGGCACTAGTTACTATATTTTTTGAGAATACTGGAAATCTTGAAATCTCGTGAAATGTCAATCACAAGTCTGAAATGCATTTGCAATTGCGATTGCACAACGTAAGAAGGGTGTACTACTGAATAGTTGGCGATATTGCTCCGTGATACATTAGGTGGGCTAACTCATGAAAACTCAACAAAAATTCTGAAATACGTTTTTGTTTCGAACAGACTAATTTAGTAGAATTGTAAAACTAGACTTCATGCAGCATGAATCTATGTGAATTCAATTACCTCCAGATGCCCGCTTTCTAACAAACGTCGTACCGTCTGCATGCAAAAACTATAGACTGTAAAAATGACTGCTCATGTAGCAGGCATTTTTCTCATTGCTTTTTTATGCTCTTACAAATTTAAGTGTGGTTCATTATTTGCATAATCAGTAATAAATAATTCTTTTTTTAAGTTAATTCATAAATTAAGGATGTTACTCGGTTTTTTAAAACGTTTGCAATTCCCAAATAATTTTGAACCCGATCACCTTTAAACTTGCATTCAGGGTTTCCAACTACAAGCAGCATCTTTTTCGCATACGGTAACCACGCATTTCATTACGAGGTTAAGCAAAGATTATACAGGTTTGTAAAAATTAGCAGTGGAACTGAACCATATTGTTAACTTTACTAGCAAAATTAGTAAATGCAGAGAAATGACCTTTTATGAGCGGTTATTTCACCGTATTAAAGATCTTACAACTAGAAATTTTTTTTAAACCAAATTATGCTATTTTTTCGTGTATAAAATCAGACAAAAATATAACGTTCTACCAAATTAACAAAAAACTGAATATTTTTACACACGTTTTCCATAAAATATAATTGAATTGTTGAGGTCATCGAAGATCAATAGGAAAAATGCATGCTACATAAGTGTTCATCTTTTACAGATTATAGTTTGTTGCCTGTAACAGGTGAGAGATCTTTTACAAGATGACATCCTGAGGTTGCTGAATAACTATAGAATTATGCTGCAATATGGTCTGTTTTACAACCCTATTTAAGTACGCCTTTCAAAACAAAAACTCAGTTGAGTTAGCCCACCTACTGCATTTCAGACATGCAAGGATATTGCCTTTGGAATGCAATATAAATTATTTAAAATATAAAACCTCCAGATGATATTGCATTCATTTAGTAGCAAGTCCTGTCCCTTTCATGTGTTGTTCTAAGGGAGATCTTTGGTTTTGATAACATCGTATTATTCAAAGGCCGTTTTAAACTAGATTTACTGTTGTATTTTTGTTGAGGGTTTTTAATCCACAAGTTGTGCTCTGTTTATATATACAAAATGATAAATTCCAGTGATTCCTTAAGGAAGTTTGATATAGGTTGAAAGAAATGATGCATGTAAAGTGGACTGTGTCGTATTCTTAGTGAGTAGCATTATTAAATAGACAGATACCTTGCTACTCGAATGCTCTTATAACACACAATGATTATCTTTTAACTCGGAAAATACCCTCTTTTTTAGAAGGAAAGTTAAAGATATTGTGACTTTCCACCAGATGAGTACAACAAAAAACGTTCGTGCGTATTTTTTTAAAATAAGTTCTAAAAATACGAGGGCGTCGAAGATCGGTATTGAAAATGCACAGTTTTTTTAAGCGACCGAACAGAAGTGCATTCAAAAACCGCCATTTTGTCGTGTCCAAAATATCACGATATTATGCCACGGATAAAAAAGGCTACAACTCCGCATTAGGTGTTTATCCTGATATAAAAAGTTTTCTAGAATTAAGTTTTTAATTCCTTGAAATCGGTTACTGGTTGTTCTTAGTCCTCAGGACGAGGGGTCATGAAGCTCAAAGTCTCAAGGATGAAAGCCTCACTCCTTTAGTAAAACTGCGTAGGATTGCATTCCTACACAACTAACAAAGACTGCCAATGTTGCGTAGTTTAAATCCACTTAAATTTCTGAGCGGATGCGCTATAGATGTAAATGTTTCTACAAGGTATTCTGTCCGAATGACGGTCATTTTCAAAATATATCTATGCAGTTCACTATTGGCGTAGTAGACAGGCAAATCACCAACAGATTTTTCGAACCGCCAATCGTGGTATGCAGGTGCGTATCGCAACATGCATGCAATATTTAATGCACCAGAGGAAACCTTCTTCCGAAGAAATTTGTACATGTTTTTGACGATGATAAGGTCACTAGAGCCTCCGAACTTTCACAAAACATAGATGAGTGACTTAGTATTTTTCTTATGCTCTACCTATCAGCTGGTGTTTGGCTTCTCAAATTTAAACGTAGTCTAATACTTACAATCCCTTACTTAGGT
Source organism: Spirometra erinaceieuropaei (assembly GCA_902702965.1). Classification (NCBI taxonomy): domain Eukaryota; kingdom Metazoa; phylum Platyhelminthes; class Cestoda; order Diphyllobothriidea; family Diphyllobothriidae; genus Spirometra; species Spirometra erinaceieuropaei. Next base: position 99,897 of record CACRXP010000098.1, read on the forward strand.
CAGGAAAGTAGGTCTATGTGCAACTTCGATTTTTCATTTTAAGTGTTCTTGTACATCTGAAGTATTCTATTCTGTCGTTTGAATATGTTAAACAACACACAAGTGGTTTTGACCTCTGTTACTACTTCTTTCTGTCGGTCTGGTGCATTGTGGCATTCTTTGCGTTTATCTGCCCCAGTCCTCTTTAATCAATTGTCGAGAACAGTTTTTATTTCTGAGTCGCAGCTTACCGGATGTGAATTTGTCCGAGTAGCAGTTTGCTACTAAGTCGATCCAGCCCAGACCTTTCCGGAATTTACCGAAAACATTATTCACTCTACAACAATAGAGTTAAGAGGAAGTTCCATTTTTTGTGCGTACGTCGACTTATTCACCATTGCCACTTATTTTATGCATTTCCGATGTCGGTTTTTGGGTGAAACACAACGCTCCCATTTTGCGTTAGGTTTTTTATGCATCATTTGTTCCTTTATGGTCTTAGGCGATGAACGGTGTATTTTATGCCGACGACGCTTTTAGGCATATCTGCCAGCTTTTCCAAATACAAAACTAAATATTCAAAGTGCACGGATGTCTACTTTGAAGGCCAACCTTGGATATGTCTTCGAACAGGGATTTACTACGATAGTTTTCGAAATGCACCACCATGCCTTGTCGTCATATTCCAAAATAAAGTAAGATGCAGACCAAGAGGCACAACGGTAAAAGCGAGTTCCATAAGAAGGATCGGCGAGCGCCCCCTACCATTGTATATTCCTGATCGAAAACGGACAGGGCAACGGGCTCGTGACCCAGTGGTTAAAGGCTTGGTCTTCTAAATAACAGGTCGTGAGTTCGAGCCGAATGTTCCACATTTCGGAGTTGGGTACGGCTAGCTGACGACTGCTAGTAAACCAGAAATGGCCATTCCAGTCTCCCTTGTCTTTGTCAGTAATAACAAACAGACTAAGAGAAATCATGCTCTCATGCACTCAGCCCATTGTTTCAGGTAAGTTTTTGCGGCCAACAAAAATCATCAATTTTCCTTTTTTTTAGCTTTTTGAAAGGAGCGTTTTGCAATTAAAATGCTCTCCTGGGAGGTGGCGAAAAAAAGAGGTCATGTTTATTATAAAATCATCAAAACATGGCTGTAGACTAGCGTGACCGCATGTGCGCAAATCGTCTAGGATAGATAATAGTTGTCTTTATTCTAAATAGCACTGATAGCGTTCACATTTGTGGACCACCTATTAGATAAAGTTAAAAAATCACTTTTTAACCATAGACCAAATAAATGGGATATACAGTACCGGAGTAGCGACGACTAGGCATCTAAAAATTCACCGCCAGGTTTCACCAATTAGGTTTTCTTCTCTTCGGAGGTGCTACATTATTAAAAAAAGAAAATCAAGCATAGCCGTACGAAACTAAATTCCGTTGATTCACGTGGGCGTCCATGAGGTTTCAGAAGTATTAAATACTCCCTTCTTCATAGCCTTACCATAAAACGAACCTTACTTTAGCACCAACCTTTATCTAAATGAAAAGTAACCTAAGATCACTGGATTGGCGCGGGTTCCTCTTTCATTGTTCTGTCAGCCGCTGTGAAGGCACAGATACAAACATTCATGATCAGACTGTGTACAAATATTTCTGAGAAACGAAAAAGACACATTAGCTGTAAAGCCAAAACTGGACCATCATCCACCAGGAAATGACACTCATTTTATAAAGATTTCAGTGAATGTGCGGTGTTAAGTGATTTGAAAAATTTACGCCAAGGTAGCCAATGCAGCCTTGACTATCTTACCCTAATGGAGTTTTGGTGACAAATGGGGACGCACCCAGCACAGACCACCAGCGCATAATCTCGTCCATCATTTTCTTCTGTTTAGTTGAAAAAGGCATTTTAACCCAGTCCGTGCCTTACGAAATGGCTAAGAAAACATCATTTCCATGGCCTTTTGCATGCGATAATATTGTCAGAAATTTTAATAACGACTGCATTGCCTGGACCCAACACAAAAGTGGGCCCTTCGCAGCGAACACTCATGGCATTTTTATTAATATGATGTCGTCTAAGTAAATGCTTTTTAAATAACGCCAAACTTTTGGAAAATTGCGTGATCTTCTAAAAGATATAATTAAATCACAGAATTAGCAGTACACTGTAGGGTTATTTGAATTTTTCTAACTTGTTGCATTTTCTTTCCATGCATTGTAGCTTTATTTTCACTACTAAACTGCAAAGAATGATACACACCGGGACATGTATCTTAGTGTTTGAAATGGGTTTTTTATACTCCAGTATTTTCCCGTAATTCTTTCAAAACCTGTGTTCATTCGCTCACAGCTACATCTTAATAATGCGTGCGTCTTTAAGGGATGAAACAATTGCCCTGACATCCATTCACTTCCAATGTCATTATCTGGCAATAGTCACGCTATTTAATGCATTCTAAAGTAAAATGGTTTATCTGTGGAATCAACGCCTTGCTAAAAATATCCGTTGTCGTCGCGACATGGGCATGAAGTGTTATAATAGCCGTAACACCGGAGACGTTCGGCCCTCGAACATCACACTCATTATGCCTGACAGACTTTTCCGCTCTTACTGCAGAGGACGATGCAGCGTGAACAGTAGGCGTAGAAATAACAGCCTTGTACTTTTTTGAGTCGAAAGCCTGTTATCGTTTCGACGGGTAGGCTTTTTTGTGCTGGCAAACCCCCCTCCTGTATCCTGTATATATGGGGCCATAATTTCAGAGAAGTCTAAATGAAATAAAACACTATATACATTAGAATGTGGAAACTTCTATCCTTTAAAAGAGGACTTAATACATCTCTTTACTGATCGGGTTATTTAAGGTCTCCCCCGCCCGAAAATAATCCTCGACAGACCCCATGTATACAAACAAATAGGCAAAAGCAAAACATCGTAATATTTTCCATCAGTAAGAGATAGCATACATACAGTTAGTGACCTAACGCATGCAAATGCGTCGAAGTTTACAAATGATTGGAAATCACTCGCAAACCGATATCACTTAATGAGGCCAATGTCTATGCTAATTAAATACAAGTTTAAATGAACTAAAACATAAAAAACCACTAAAGACAGTATTGCGTTATTAAAAAATGCCTATTTATTCAAGAAAATGGCAATTTTTCGAAATCGACCGAAATAGCGCTTATTTACCTATCGTCGTTTTTAGATGCAATGAATGCATTTCCATATCGAAATCATAGTAAATATGAAATTAGAAGTAAAATACCGTCCTATAATAGTATTCCTTTCGGTGAAGTTTGCATCTAAATCTCGTTTAATAACTAGTGTTATTTTATATATGACGGATTGCTAACTGCCTACATTCTGTACAAAAATTTCAAAAGATTTTTGCAAGGTTTCGTGTTATTATTAACTTCTTTGTGTTAAAGGAGAGGGTGTTTAATAAAAGAAAGTAGATTTCGCTTGATTTCGCCAATTAGGACATCGCAGGAACAAAAGTTCACATAAGCTGTCATAGCATGCGGCCAGTCAGTTCCTAATAAATTTAAACAGAACATACTATTTTGTGTTTATGGAAAGAAATTTCTTCCGTTACATTAATTATCACACTTCATTTGTTTTGGATTATGGATAGTTTCAACTCGGCCTCGAAATGTTGTTGAATACTTTATGATTTTCAGTGTTTTCGCATAATCGTCCAAAAATACGGATTCTGAATTGCCTGTTTATTGAGCACATAAAAATAAGATTATTCTTGAATGCATTTACCAGATAAATGAATGTGTCGGCACTCCTTTTCACGAAGATGGTCGTTTGGGTCACATGTAAAGACTCATTCAAACATAAAACTTCATTTTCAAGAAAAAGAGCTATCCACGACGAAATTCCGTAAAGTACGTGCCTTCCATCAATAAGAAAACGTTCCCTAATAAGTTACCTTTTTAAAACTGCATTAATACTGCACTCCGTTGACGGATCTCTGCGTACTTTGTATTTTTGCGCGGTGAGGCCAAGTTAAAGTTTGGCCCTGTTGGCCTTTTCTTTCACGTTCCTAAACAATTCTTTTTTCTACCGTAGACGTAAGAAGATGCCGTCCTCTATACATTGATACCATTTCCACTATTTTTGCTCGGCTTTGAGTCTTTGTTCTTCGATTATGAATGCATGACAGAGCGCCCATATAAATAGTGATATTTTTTCTAAAACTAATAATGCTTTGCTCGTTCTTTTTCTAAATAAGATATGCACAGAAACTAAACTACACGACAAGTAGTTATTCATATGTCAGAACTGAAATGACCATTTGCTGGTGGTCATTTATGTGACATCAAGAAGAATGCTCCAAACGACTAAACACTTTAGCCCATTTAAACGAATGAATTTCTGTCTGCGTAATATCTGCAGTTAAGGGCATCAAATCGCACATATCTGTTAATTTGACATTATGAAATTGATAAAACCTTTGGTTTTCTTAAAATAACCTTCCTGTTAGTAGGTTAATTACCACGGTTAACGTCGGATAAAAAATACATTTTTCAGTTCGACCAAATCTGTTCATTAAAACTCTAGCGGGTAAATAACAATACTTTTTATAAACAAGTCGTTTAGATGCGCAACCGGAGTCTAGGTCATGCATTAGCATAGGAAATTGCACAAATATATTTAACGTCCATTTTCGCTAAAAATATACTGATATTTTACTTAATATAATTACGTTAACACAATTTCTGCACAAGAAAGGGACGTTTTATTGAAGAATGTGGATAAGAAAACAAAATGCGCAAAGTTAGAGATGTGCGGAAATTTTCGCATCAGATTCCGTTATCATATTTCATGAGGTAGATCAGATTGCCGAACCATTATCAATTCAGGAAACCAATTTGGGTAATGACCCTAGGAAAATTTAGCGACTCGGCTGCCGTCTCAATCAACTATTGGGCCATGTGCGTTCATCTGCGATGAACGCGATAATTACTACGTAAGATAGGTATGCAATGGTGTAGGAGCAGCATCCCGTTGATACTGAATTCGTTGTGCAAACGAAACCTTATTTTGATTGGATCTGACTGTGGACCTCAAACTCCAGGCGTAAAAAGCTTTCGTCGGGACTGTAGAAAAGAAAGATGCCTTTAGGAGACTGCCTTTTGCAGGGGACGCAGTGAGTAAACTAATCAGGTGGCGATTAACTACAGTTATCCTAAGAGCTTTTTCCGTGGTGAATTTGCGCGTATGTTTCACAAAATCTCCCCTCCTACGTTTGGGAGGAAAAGACAAACTACCGTTGGAGGCCACATCAATGTGCATCTACTAATTCACTTGCTCATGTGAAGCGGGATACATTAGCCGTACAACAAGACGCCTGGTAAAGAGGGTGCGTAAGCATATTCCCAATTCGCTAGGCAGAGGTGAGACCCGATCAATTCCGTATTGATTAAATGTGCGAGAATAGAACTCGAAACCGATCGGGTCTCACCTCTGCCTAGCCAGGCGGGCATATGTTCACGCACCCTCTTTACCAGGCGTCTCGTTGTACGGCCGATGTATCCTGCTCCACAGGAGCAAGTGAATGAGTAGATGATCGGTTTCGAGTTCTATTCTCGCACATTTAATCGATACGGATCACCAAGTCGATACCAAGAAAGCCTTTCAGGTAGTCTATCGGACACCCACATGCTTTCTTAAGACCTACGCCAGCGTATAGTAGCAATTGTCGAGGCAGAGGCTATACGGCTGGCGAATCCGGTGCTATGCTGTCAGAAAACCCTGACAAAAACGCTCTCTCTGCCGTGCCCAACGCCAACCTCAAGTGATAAGGACATACCGCCCCATATCTCTGATTACATTGATAGGTACTCTGTGAACTCAATCGAGAAGCATCACTCAAAGACTCTCTTGCCCCCCCTCACGTACCTCTTAGCACCAAAACCCGCCGATCTCGTCGTGCGGGCGACGTGGGGAAAAATGAGTGTTAATGACTTAATAGCCCTTGAGACACTTATAAACACTGTTAATTTTGTACATTTTCACTCTTTCGTGCAACTTTAATGGCCTGACGAAGGACTACTGATAAACAGCTTTATTAAAAATAAAGCTATCCAGACCACAAATAATGGTGTGCAATGAAGAAAGATTAATGAAATTTAAAAATAAAGAAAGTTAAAAGTATGTGCAAGCACTTGAGCGACTGTCCTATTACACATCAAATGCTATTGCGCCTGTCGGAGAGAACGGCAACTTAATTCCCTACAATGGCTTGCCTAATATGATTGTCTATCACATAGACAGTGCTTTCATGCCCAGACGGGTGTTTGCTTGTATTCTTTGATTTTTAATCTTCTTTTAAAATATAAATGGAGTCTTGTTTGCATATTGCCCTTTTCTAACCATAAAGTTAGTTATTTTGCCAGGCGGAAAAATTTCTGAAGACGACCATATTAAAAATCACATTAGTGAAGCTAAAGGACTAAGTGTATAATGAAAAGTGAGTTAAATTCGGCAAATTATGAAAATCAGGTGAAGGCTAAAAAATCGACATTAGGGTGATTGATCTGTTGTCACATTACAGTGTCTGCCAGACATAAAAACGGCCCACGTTTTAAGAGTCGTCTGCCAGATTTGCTAACTTAGCACAGAATCGTGATTGCTTTGCATGAGAGGGTTTCATGTTTCATTTTTAAGGTGTTTTGCCTAAGTGGCAATATATTGTCGGCGGAATTAAGGCCTAAATTTCTAAAGGAAAAATAAATGTTCCGAAGACCGTAGGCGGACAGGATGGCTGTTGTTTGAAAAGTTAGATTAAAGTTGCGGGTCTCGTCAATTTTATATTTCTTTGGAGGACTTGAATGCAGGATGGTGATGTCCGTTTGATAAAGTGAATACAGCTCCATCTCACGCGATGATGAATGCATTTTTTCTGGAAAAAGAAAAATAACTAGGATTTAGAAAAGATGTTTAATTTCAAAAAAAATTTGGAGCTGATCAGTTATCGCATTAACGTTTTGCGATTCCAGTCTACAGGGCGCATGATCTACATGTCGGGAAAATCATTTATTCCTCTGTGTTTTTAAGAAAATAGCAAACAGAGTCCATAAAATTTTGCAATGGATGTAGGCCATGTTGTATATTTCATAGGAAGCAGTCGTAAACGAACAGGTGCGACACTATTTGAATGCACATTGATCGGCCTTAAACAATCTCATAAGTAGACACTTTTTAAGAACCTAACTTTACTCCCTGTTTGGGTATAAAACAGAAAGATGACGTGACTCCCTACAACACGATCGAATATGGCATAAAATTTTCGACGGAATTGATAACTTAACCGTTTAAAAGTAATAAAGTGGCTTTGAGACCGCAGGTTTTAATCGCTTTAATGCACATTACTGGAGAGTATTTGCCCAGTAGTCGGCTTTGAAGACTAATTTAACATAAAATCTCACTGCAAAAGTGACCTCTTACCGTCATTTGCAAACGTATTTATTTGCGAATATGCCACTTTTTCCCTTTGCTTTTCGCTTGAAAGTGCCTTTGTCATATTTATGTACAAGTGCAGTACAATATCTATCTTCTTTTCAGTGATGTCCTGAGGAAGCATCAAAATATGCCTATTTTTAGTAGTGTTAGGTAGACTTCAACGACACTTTCTAGTGTTCAGAGACAAGAATCATCACTTTGCGAACATGTAACCTATTGCCAACTAATCTGCCTATTTTCGGGACAAGAGTGTCTTTGCAGACGGGGCATGCGACTTCCGCTCATTTGCTGATCTTCGTATCCGTTTATGGTTGGATGCAGACAGAAGTTACCTTGACAACCTAAGCGCACGACAGAAAAGGGAGAAGTGACAGCAGGTTGCGAGCACACCTTACAGACTAGGTGCTGTAACTCGTGAAACGCGATGGCGAGAGTACCTCTGATCATTCTGAGGCACGCAAACATTGTGCACTTTATATACTTGTCTTGCCCATTCCAGAAAGAGATATTTTATACGAAATATATTTCGCTGCAGTTGTATCCGGAAAAGACTAAGCGTTCGATTAGATATGAAATCGATGTGAACAGATATTTGAAATAATTTCCATGCCGTTATTTGTTACAAGACACGTTGGTTCATAAGTGCGTGTTTTTACAAGCGACCGATTTGCCAAATTGTGATTGATCAAATAAAAACCGGGTATATGCTTTATGTGAATAAGTTGAAACTGGATAAGAAAAAGCATATTGGTTTAAACAATCGGATATTTTTTCAATATTAGAAATCAATCTTTGTAAAGCTATATTAGTTTTTCTTCTGGAAGCAGTGATAACGCCAATCAGAACGTTACTGTTGAAGAAGGAGACACGATCACCGGGACAAGAGCTTTTATTAGCCTTAACGTTACTGTCTTAACCTGCCTACACTTTTCTTAGTTGCACAAATGTCGTGCGAGTAATCAACTGAATGTCAGTCACCAGGTGATTATTTTAAAATTTTTACATATGATTTAAAATTAATTGTGCGGATTAATTTGTGAGAATAGGTGATTTACATACAGAAAATATATGATTGGCAGCTAAAAAAATGTTTTGGCATTTTCTAAGCTTTCGTGTTTTGCATTTACGACCGTGGAGCGCAGTCTAAGGGTAGGCCGACGAGGCCAATTAAACTAGCAACAAGAGGTTGTTGCCCGTAACAAAATGAGCGCTAGTATTTGTCACTCATTAACATTTATCTGCAAAACGCCCGACTAAGGCAGACCTGTTTTTTCGCTATGTTGCGTGCGTTTATCGTTTTGGACGCAAAATTTTGTGTTCAAATGACTTTGTAAATATTGTCTGATTGGTTATCAGCTCCTGAACATATCAATTTAGTCGGGCTTTTTTAACTCAGTATACTTAACAACTTAGAGACAAAAACTGCAGAACCTATCCATACAGGCGGTCAATGGAGAAAATTTAAAATCGATATGACAAAACTATGCAGATTAGCGAAAAGGGCAGTAGGTAAAGACCACAGAAAAATATTGCAAAAAAACGTTTTTGTATAAACAGAAGAGCATGAGGAAACAAACGCATCGCTTGGCTTAGATTGCAGCAGGAAATAGAATCAAATCTTTTATTTCCTTGACGTAACCATTAGCAAAGTCAAATGAACTGCTATGTTTTTTAGTTAACGCTATATGGAACGGTGTAAAGTCAATCAATATACACCTTATTTTAGTAAAAGTATTCTGAAACCTCTAGCTAAAATGCAGATTCACTTTCTTTGACATTTAGTTTTGGAGAACGCTGTTATATTGGTGATGCCGCATGTACTAATGTGTTTGCAGAGAAGTATTTTATATACTTCTACAGCTTTGGTTTTCCTCAGTTAGGCGGGATCTTCATGTTCTCGACATAACATATTTTCTTGAGAGAACCGTTACTGCTAAAGGAATGAAGAAATATGTTTTATTAAAGGACTCTATGTCACACAATTTAAGTCGCCCAATTGATATTTCGCTGTATCATTTAATGTGCCTTGCAGTAAAGTGAAAAACTGTTGAACTAGCTTAAAATCGCTTTTTCAGACAAATGTTTGACCTTTTGTTACTTTATCTGGCGTGTAATTTCTCATACTTAGTGCCACTCGATTTGTTGCATGCAAAGTCAAATTTGGTAATTTCAAAAGAAAAATAAAGCGTAAAGCGCAAAGCATAAGGCGTGAAGGATTGGTTAAAAAGATGTACAACTCTCCTTCTTTATTTACGAAACGTTTCGCTCCGCAAATCAGCTGAATGAGCAGGTGAACAATGGCACGCGTAAGTCCTACTGCTACTTGAAACTGCTACCACTTAATTAATGCTGTCAAGTTACGAAGCGATTACTAAAAGAAGTCGCCATTTATCTGATTTTCAAGTGCCCTTTCTAGCAAAATCAGCAGCCACCATCAAAATGTAAGTTATCCCACTGAAGGCGACAACGCTCAGAATGGATTCCGATGGACCATGTTTTGATGGACAAACAGACGATGAACTGACTTGGTAAAATATGCTCAGGCATGCACAGGCGTTTACCTCAAACGGTCCGACCACCCAAGTAGGCGTCCATGCGGAAGTACTAGTAACTTGAAATAACGCCGGGACAAAGTATTGAACTATTGCCTAGTCAAAAGCAATCGTCTGGAATGGGAGAAGGAATGGGAAATGAGGGGACGTTTTAGCTTTTAAAAAATTATTAAAAGGCAAAGCGTTTCTTCCTCTTTTCGTTTCGTGGATGGTTGTAGCTCATGCCCTTGAAATAAGTCTTAGTTATCAACTTATGACATTCCGATCGAGAAAATGCCCACACCAATATCTATGGTAAGCAGATTTTTTAATCGATTGCAATGTTTGATTTTGCCTTCGTCTGCAGGCAGTGCAACCAACTATTGCACATTGAGGAGATTGACCCGCGGTCTTCAAAAGTCTTCTAGCTCACGCTCTTAAGACGCAGAAAATTATGGTCTTTTCATCGGAAATTGTCCTCCCATCTCGTGGTTCTGAATGTGACATGGTGACCGTTATGCCCTTTGGCATTTATATTCACGAAAACACCTGCATCAGTTATAATTCTTTCACAAGACTGAGAGTGAGCATAAAATGAAAAGTAGCCACAGTTTTCATATGTCGGTTCAGGAGAATTCCACGTGAATAATCCAGAATATAGCAAATCACAGAATTTCAAAATATGTAAAACTTTAATAAATATTTGTCATCCCTCAGTAATTGTTAAGGATATATCTAGGTAATCTAACCAAATGGAAGGTAAGGACCTTCTAAATAACAGTTTTTGAAATATTCATGATAGTAGGATCTTTAAATTTTCTGAAAAAGCAAAAGCGATTCTCTGAAGAGCGTCTACTTTATAACAGTGTCTTAAACATTTTAAACTTTTATCTGATCAGAAAACATTTGATAGTAAATCACCTCTTAAGTACCAGCGATTAAATAATCCTGGGTTGTAGTATTTCAGCCAGCCAACTGCCTGATTAAAAGTAGAATGAGGGAAGATGCGGCTGTTTTTACGAAAGCGGCATGCGCGCATCCGGTGATCTTAGCGAAACAGGCCCAAAGGGGCTTCAAAGTATTAGAAATTTATAGTTAAATAACACAACGGCCATCCCAGTTAAACCAGATAAAGACATTTTCCTTATGCGCGCCACATCAAACTTTATTTACGTGCTTACATGTAGTTGCGGATGCAAGTATATTGGGTGCACACGAAGGCAGTTGGCAGCTCGGTCAGCTGAACACACGCCGAAGTGGCTGCTTAAGGCGGAAAATAAGGTACCCAGGAGCTCAATCACAAAGCACCTAGTGGACACGGGCCATACGGTGGACCAGAGGGTTGCATTCAAGGTCCTGCTTCGGGCGACGACCGGGCGTCTCTTGCGCTTTGCAGAGGCCGCTGCAATACCGAGGAGGAAACCAGAACTCTGTAATAAGTTGGACCACGTGATAATCCTGGCACTACCATAGTTAAGATCGATTATGGACGAAAGCCTGTTCTCATGTCCTCCCTCTTATTTCGCCCCCTCCCAGGCATGACTGAAAGCTGCCCGCGCGTTGTACTCTAAGGCACGCCGGACAGGTTCTCACTGTAGACCTAACTCTCATACTTGGATGACTTCTCTCCCCCTCCCCCCCCTCGCCATATGCACCCGCATACTAGACCCATGTTTCAGGTTACCTAACACGTTTTAGCTCTCTAGGTCGATCGTTGATTGAACAGTCTGCCTTGTCATATAACTATGCAATGACCGTGTGCAGCTGAATGAGAGGTCTCGAAATTTATAACGTCAGTAAATTCTGCATGCTTCTTCGCCTTTGCCTTATTCAAATAGCACATTTTAGTAAAAAGAGCAAATAGTCTTTTATACATTTAATGTTTCAAGAACGGTGACACATATGCGGGTATGAAACGTTTTGTCAAATTACAGTTCATATCTGTTGTTTGTACAGCACATATGCTACTAGAAAAGAGTATAACACAAAAATATCCTAAATAATGCTTGAGCTGCAAATAAGGAAATGCGTTACCATACGCAAAACAACAACTTAAATTTACCTGATCGTTAGGCTAGAATTTTGAACGGTTAGGAATGAAAAAGGGGCAAAAAACGTATAGCATGGTGTGACGCGTGCAATTCATATTGGTACGCACGATGCTGGTAGACCTTATTGGAGTCGTCACAATTTCAAACAATCACGTAATGTCAGATGTTAAATGAGTGGCTATTGACGATGAAGCTGGAATGCAATTAGCGTGGATGACTCTATAGTCTGCGTGCTCTAGGATACGTTTTCTTCCGTACTATTAATATATGAGTTCTAATGCTATTAGTCTGATACTCATTGTCGAAATTTTGGCAAACACACGTTTAATTTTAACGTTCTCAATTATTTGACCCAAAGGATTGTTTTTACTGTTTAGAATTCTGAAACGTTACAAGGCAGCACAGTTCAGGAGGTCTCTGACCAACGTGTTTCCATTCTTGCCCAGTAAGGTCTTAGTTCTGAGACGTATTGGTCAAAAAGTGTCTAGCTTCACCGCGAAGACCCTTGATGAATGAACCTTTTCTCTTTCAAAGAAGATCTTCAGGGCCATTTTGCAAGGTACTTACTGTTTGTTCGAGAAAGTCAAATGCTAATATAAGCCTACATTTTCGTCATTTTCTCGACAATGTTTGAAATGTTTTTGCTGAAAATAAGCCGCGCTTCAATTTACTTTGTTTTTAACACAATGCGCCTTGTAATTGCCAATGGTTAGCGACGTTATAATATTCCCAATGGGTCATGAAAATATTTAATTGCCCCATACGTCCAAAAGACCTTGCAAAACGCAATCCCTTTTTGGCCAACATGCTGGCGTAGACTGTGATACGCCAAAATCGTCTTGTCATATAATGTGAGTGTTATGCCAATTTTAGCTGGGCAATTTGCTGTTCTTCGTAATATATTTGCGTATGTCTGCTAACTATATATATTTTAACACGAACGAGCATCTGTTGACATCATTATTGCAAGCGTTTGTGCAGTCAAGATCGGGCCTTCCCCTAAATAACTGAAATTTAGTAAATTCAAATCAAAAAGGAAAAAGGGAGTGAAAAGACCCCACTTTTAGAAGTGGCGAAGTCGTTTTTATTCTCGTAGATTCTCCATCGAACTCACGTGAAATTATAAGCGGAAAAACTTCCGTAGAAGACTAGAAATTATCCACTCATTCAAACCAGACAAAAGCAGCCTCTCATGCAGCCTCTCTTACAGCGGATAATCGAACTTTAAATGTAAATTAAAACAGAAATTACCGATTAGACTTACAGGCGGGGAATGAAAACGTTTACGCAAACGAGGTTTGACTACAGCGAGAACTCAGCAAGTGTCGTTATTACTGCAAAGCGCACATAATAAGAGAAAGTAAAGTTGTTTCCTGCTTTTGTTCCTTCCGCAGCATTTCGAGGTGAGCCATGTAATCCCAAAGTCCACATATTTCTGGCTCTTCTCTCCGTAGTGTTCTGATTTTAATTAATGTAAGAGGTGTTTTGTCGTTGTTCAAAACGGCCGGTGTCCTCAGTGTTTTAAGCTATATCCTTTGGTAACTTATCTTCACATAGGTCAATTCGACCGAGTCAACTTATGTGTTCGTGTGCCTTTATTGTAATTTGATGAAAACACCTTTTAGAAAACGGATGTAATCAGGCATAATCTCCGGGGAACAGGTTCAAGCAGTCCTATTGAAGAAGCACTAAAGCAATCATCCTATTCTCTGAATTGGAGAAAAACTGCGAAACTCCATGCATTGTCCTTTGTCGGTGGAATTTTGATTGAGTAACCTATCAATGGAGCCGCCTATTCGTCTTTGTATAGAAAAGTTGACGAACTATATTGTATCATAAAGTTGCTTCCGGTATAAACATCTTTTTTTTTAAAGACTATTCTTTCTTTTCTCGGCGTATGGTTTTATGACAGAATTGTCCACCGTATTGATTAAACTAGAACAAACCTGATGCCTCGGTGGATTTCGAACCCACAACAGCATGCAAAAGGCTCTAGTCTAACCGAGGCTCAAGCCGCCTGAGCTACGAGGCCTCACTGGCAGACGTGAGATTAATCACATTTGGGTCAATTTACCCAGCCAACCTACTACAGTCAGCTTACTGTATCAGATGAGGTGAATTTCATATGTTGATTGCGCGGGTACTTTGACTTAAATGTAATTAAACTCATGTCTCCCAGTGGGCCTAGTAGCTAAGGCGGTTAGATCGTTTTCTGCTCTTGTGACTTCTCCTTGCAGTCTTAGGTTTGATTCCTACTAAGGAGCCGATTGTCCCACAGTAACGTCAATATGAATTATTAAAAATCTGGTAAAAGATCTTTAAAATCTCCTTTCCATTTTTTAAAAAATTCTATTCTCAATAAACGTTTTGTAAGTCAAGCATTTAAGGCACCAAATTTTTTTCTACAGCACCATGTATGTTGGAGATGACAATCGTTCCAAGGCTTACACGTTATTCAAAAATAGACAGTCGGTGCGCCAAATGCCTTATTAATTGAGCAAACGGGAATCTTCTGATGACCTCTAGCCGCTGTGTCAACAAACGTTCAATGGCTAGCTCTTTGTTTCAACAAAATTATTTTCCTTCAATAAATACTGATTATGCACGACTCATTTTTGGATATTATGTGCAGTTTATGAACTCCAAGATGTCACGTTCGGCAATATGGATTGGAAAAAATTTGTTATGGAACAAATGACACGTTTCTGGGATGGAGCATCCCGTGTCGCAGATGGCCTTGTTTTATATTCCGACGTTGATGTTAGGTTTAAGGTTATAGCTAACGTAAGGACAAGAATTTAATTCGAGGCCTGCAGGTTCGTATTCATGTGACAGAATGGTTTTGGGTTTCATTTCCTATAAACTGATGCTAATGTTCTTTGGATTGTTTACGTCAACCTTGATTTGTAATCGTCACCCTCTTGTTCTGCGCAAGTTTTAAGAAGTTTCATCGTCAAGTATCTTCAAGCATTTCTCTTATATCCAGCAAAACGGATACGTATGTCAGTGTGCATTAAACAAGACAAAATCCTCTTAGGTTAGTCCATTTTGGTTGGGACAGGGTTTACCTTTCGATGCAAACTGGATGTTTAGTACGTGTAGAGCCATTGCTGTTTAGGAATTAGTTCCAGCTGTGTTCGGTTTTTGCCAGCCCATGGTTTTCAACCCAAGTAATGGCACTTTAAATGCAAGCACTCCGGTAGATTAATGTAAGTTCATTGTTATGCTGTTAGAGAACGCTGACTTAATCGCTCCATCTGTCGTGGCCAACGCCAATTCGGTCACAAATCCCTAATTAAAATGATGGTTACTCCATGGACTCAATCGAAGAACATCGCTCAAATACTCGCTTACCCCGTTTCCCTAGCCCTCAGGACCAAAATCCGCCGACCTCATCATGGGCGAAGACGATCTTTAATAACTTAATACGCCTTGAGACATCTGTAAACACCGTTAATTTTGCATATTTTCAGTCCTCATGTGACTACACTGGCTTGACGAAGAAGCAATGAAAAAACGTGTTTGCTGTCTTGACTTTTCAATTGTAAAATAAGAATGTTTGCGTAACTTGAACAATCCGAATGTGTTTTGCGATAAAAATGTTCCGACTCAGACGTCACTTTGCTACTTCCGGTTTTAAATCGTCTGATTATTTTTCCTATAATTTGAAGTAGCACAGGGGTGCATCGTTAGTAATGCCAACGACAAGAAAATCAGCGACGATTGCATAATAGAGTTGTGAAAAGTTTTATTAAGGAATCCAAAAAACAATTTGGCGGGAACACGTAGGATTTCGGTTAATTATACATGGTACTGTACACTTAAATTGCTAAGGTAATGAAAGATTAGAAAATGTGGGCAAGCAGAAGTTCTTCTCTAGCTGCGGATTTGTGACTGGGGTTGGTTTAGTACAGAGAAAAACAAAGTTACCGTTGAAGTCAGGATGGAAGAAAATAGTGGACATTCTGAGGGGTAATTAAACGCAGGTGGCTGGCTTTGGCCTATGGTTACCGGGAGGTTTGTACAAAATTTGTGTGTGCATGAGACTGGCTTGTACAGTTTGATTGCAGCCGTCTTTGCTAACAGATCCTGGCCTGAAGGAGGTGGCACGATCGCTGGGACAAGAGCCTTATTAGCCTGACGTTTCGGATTCCTGCTCGAATCCATCATCAGAGACACAAATGCAGATACGGGTGATTCACACACAAGGTGTTGCAGTATTTATAGGATGCAGTCGCCGTGCTACTGCATACCTATTAACATCCACGGCTCCCTTCTTCATCCGGGATCGTTGCACTTGGTGTGCTAACTGTTTAATGGCCGACATTTGCGTCGTTAATTGCTGCAATGTCATCCCGTGCGTTGGATGAAGGTATGATGCTTGCTCAACCATCTGGCGCAGCGACCCTGGAGTTGGGACGAGTGTTCACCAGAGCGCTCCCCGCGTGGCTAATTACTCTGTCTAGGCGAAGTCTCAGCACTGAGTATGGAAGGGAAAGTTCATTGCACTTGTTAACTGACTGGGAGCTAGTAATCCTGCTGATTTTGGTGGTTTGACGGCACCTTGAAAATCACTTAAAAGTTCTGTCCGGGATCTACACACTATGTTAAGTTACCAAATGCTCTCGTCATGGCTCTGGCGTTATCCATAATGGACCATGTTTGCTGCTGCGAGATCACTGATGCAGTTGCTTGAGATTTCATCAAAGTCGCAGATGTAAATCAACTCTCGACTTGCCTTGCTGCTGTCTTTAAAAAATACATGAACCACGGAGAAAGGCAGCCGTCGAGTTGTTTTGAAATTGCAGACAACCACTTGTGATGAGTTCGATAAAAAGCAAGCTTACCTACATGTGTGCGCGAGCAGAGCCTGCCATGGGAACGACCCGCGTAATTATGTGGACAGTTAGGGCACAGAATTCGATACACCACACCAGATGGTCGAAAGGTCTAAGCGATCCTAAATCCTGATAGTCTAGCCGCACATGGCTGATTTGCGTTGTTACGATTTCGGACCGCTCGTTTCTCAGCAATGCCCTTGGTCGCCCAGCACACATCCCCATTAATCGTGAGAACATGCAAAATCGTCAACCGGGGCAAACACGAGTGCATCGTCCACAGGTCACTTCCGGTGGACAGTATTCGTAAACAGGACACAGCGATGTCGAGCTGTATTGTGTGTGTCATTGACAGTTGGAGACTGACGGTGTGCACGCCCAGCTATCTCCCGAAAAATCGGAGCAGTCGTGTGCTGTACATTGCCTTCTTCATGGAAATGTCGGCTCACCGCCCTCCTTAAGCAGTGACTTCGTGATGCATCGCCGTCCAGGAAATGGTTTGAATTGGGTTTTGGACCAGTTAAAGCAGACTGCTCACGACAAAATGAAATGTATTTTTGACATAACCACTCCCGAAAAACTCGACAATACGACTGAACGAACAGGATACCCTGCCGGTGTATCCGGTCATGGCGACGGGTCTCCGTAAGCGTCGAGAAGCTCAGATTATCAGACAATTCTTCTCCAGTACTTGATCGACCGTCTTCTGTTTTGCTCCTAGAAATGTGCTTCATTTGCATGAAAAACATTTATGTTTAGCGACCTGTTAAAACACACTAAAAAAAACTTCGGTAAATTTGCTTCAGGAAATTTTAAGGCAGCAGTCTGCCCACTTGAACACCTAATGCCTAAATCCATAACAATGTACAAACAATCTTTAAAATATCCCTAATGATAGGGAAATAATAGTACACCATTGACAATCTTCCGTACAGTATCTCATGAAGCAAAATACAGGCACCGTTCCTGGCGTAATTCTGCCGGTGCTTTATCTTAAAGTAGGGACTGAAAAATAAGGACTCGAGGATAATTTTAGTGAATCTGATTTTTTTGGGGAGCATCCCCACGTACCTAAATTGTTGCGACATATATTGCTAATCCCCAATACGATTTTGTTGATATTCTCGTCTCGTTTCAGGCATTATTCGACCCGACGCGAGCCAGGAATGAAGTTATGGTAGAGGGGTATATATAACAACCCTCGGAATCCGAGCAAAGTTTGGTGAAGATGAGTGGATCTAAGCCTGCGTGCTGATCACATTTAGTTTACAAATGGAGATTGTTTTAGAAACTCTGAGATAGCCCAGCTATTTATCTCGTTAACAGTTACCTCCCTAAGTCTAATGGTCTCAGATCTTAGGCTTTCTTTCAATGTTGGTTTACCTGTTTGGGGGTGTTCAATACGAAAACTGTCCGATCTGCAACAATTGAGACGCCACACGGAACCTGACAACTGATCCGGTGGAACAGTAGCAAATTTTAGCTAAGTGACAAAACTTGCAAACAGATTTTGTGTAAGCAAAAAATATCGAAGCGTCAGTTAAATAAGGGTTAATAGGTAAAAATAGGTAGGAGATGGTAGAAGGTGTCAAGAAGGCTGTCATGACTAACAAATGGTGCACACAAAACGACCGAGAATAACATACCTGCGTAAGGAGGTAGATGATTACTTCCGAAAGAGAATGTCGCCTTATTTGTTAAACGGAGGTTGTCGGCAACATAGGCTACAGTCGTCTATTATTTTATTCTACAAGTGAACACTGAGTACGAATATTAAAAATAAAGTTGAATCTAACAGCAATAGGAACAAAGGAACAAAGTAGAACATAAATGAGGACAAATAAGGGAACCAAGAGGAAGAAAACGCAGGCTGTTAATTAACCTGGTCCAAGAGAGTAAAAACAGTGAAGACAAAGATACAAAATATGAAGCAAACAGGAACAAAAAGAAACTAGACAAACTAGCCGAGTAATAGGAAGAAATGAATTTAAAAAATGAACTTGCACAATACAACGCTATACACGACAAAGATGAAATGCTGACGGGGAAGTAACCGGATTGAAAAATTGCCAAAGGTTCCGTGAGAAACATATGAATGAGGAAAGAATAAGTAAAATCGACCTTGGTATTTTTGGGGCTTATAAACCACAGGTACTCACAATCATTTGAAATTCAAGAATGTTTACGATTACTATCACACCTTATATAACTGTCTTTTGTAACAACTGAAAGATCAAATGCACAAAATTCATCGGCATATAACATATTACTCTTACGTAAGCTCGGCTTACTACATTGTTTTTAAAATATTTGATCTGTGTTTCCGCGTGAACGCCTCAACCGCCGCTGCTTTTCCAAGGCGAACGCTGGTCAACAACTTTTTTTAGACACACACATTTTCTGTAATCCAGTATTTAAGCACTACTGTCCTCTCTGGGCGCACACTATAGATAGGACAACACCGGTACTTTAGCACATAAGGAAAACCGTCAGATAATTATTCCGAAAACCTAAATAGGCATTTTAAAAGCACATAAAATAATTAAAAGTTTAAGACATTGCAAATAGTCCTGGTACTCGCTATTGATAAATGTTGATTAAGTTAATTGATTATGGCGATAAGCAGACAATTTTGAAGAAGATTTTTGCATGATATTGTTGTATGAATGTTTGTTTATAAATACATATATACAGATTCAAACTGAGTCAGCCAATCCCCAGATGACAGCCCTAACCAATCATGGACTCCTTTTGCTAGACTTAGTCTAAAAGTTAATTGTTTTTGCACACCGGTTGTCTGAAGACGAGCTGGGGAACCAGTCTCGAAAATTCACAATAAAATTTTGCTGTTTCCCAAAGAACTTCACCTTTCTAATTATATTTCTTGGGATGCCTGTTTTTCAATATCATTTTGTATATTATTTTGTATTGAAATGTTTTACCTTTTCAATTTATTTTACATAAAGTAGAGGTACATGCGAAAATAAAAAATAAATAATTACATAACGCAACAGCTATTCGCTACCCAAAAGCGCGCGAAGCATTTAGTTTAGAAGGGCTTTGACCGATGATATGTTCAGGTTAGAAATCGGGAACTAAAAAACTCTAAGTAAAAATATGTGTCGGGTTTGCCAAAATAACATTTTTAAAAAGTGATGAAGATAGAAAACCGCACGCAGGTCTACAGCGAAACTGAGGAAGTTTATGGTTATCAAGGGAGAAATAGGTAATAAACTTCCGTCCTTGCAGAGCTCCACTGCATGCTGCGCGTTGCAGCACGCACCCATATTTGAGAACGCAGTTTTGAAGGCTTTCGCTTAACTTAGCGGCCAACGACAGGCAAAACAGCTCTACCGTTTGTGACTTTTTGCGGGTTTACTGCCATCTTTCGTCGGAAGAAGCGACAGAATCGACTGCAATGAACCCGTTTTTCCTGGCCCTTTTTGGTGGCCATATTTTAAACAGTAAGCGATCGATGCTAGCCTAAACAAGCCTTTCGCGTTTACGACGTTTGCTTGGGGGTTAGTGGAGGGGTTCTGTTGTGCGCGGATAACGCTTAACCATGTTTAACAGTATGTTGACTGCCACGGGCACGCCTTGTAAAGGAGATAATGGCCTCATTTGTAAGCTCGGTAGGCGCAGGGTCAAAGTGACGCTGATGAACTTTGTATATCGGTGAAAAGCGAAGCCAAATCAGAAACATCCTCAAATCTAATCCTGTGTTGGAGGCCCTCCTGAATATTCCCTTCCGTCTGGTTGACCGAGAAGCTGGGCCGAGAGGATGTCTTGTCCTTACATTTAGATTTGGGGTTAGGCCTATCGGGGAAGGTCTGGGCTAAGGGTTAGGGTTACATTTAGAGCAGGGGAATATCCACGCCTTAATTCGGCGCCAGGTTGCCGGCCGTTCAGTGGGGGTCCAATATCCCTGTTCAACTGCCCGGCTTTTCCAAACATTAAGCCGGGGCGACAGACAGATCACAGTTTATTCTAACTTTTCACTTGTTTCTAGGGTATGACTATGGAAGCCGTCTAGTTTAATCGATCCTCTTTTGCGCATTATCTCAGCAAGAGTTTTAATGATGAACCAACGTACCATGCGAGCGCGGACCTTCTTGTAAGCGAGATCACTTATCCGCAATTAAATTAAATTAAACCCATTGTTCAGTCTTCGCACGTAGGTTGATCATAAAGTGTTTCGTTATAGGAAATGAAGATCAAATGTGCCTTTGGTGCCTCATTATTGCTCTTCAGTTAGAAAACAGCAAAGTAGATATACAGTTATAAGCAGAATCTTATGGCCGACAAAGACAAGGGAGACTACAGTGACCATTTCTGGCTCCTTAGCCGTCCCGAAAGGTAGCACAGGGCGAGCGAGCTCCGTAAGAACGATCAGTGAGCGCCCATCTACCATTTTACGTTACCGATCGAAATCCGTGGCTTAGTGTTTAGGGGCGTTGGAATTCTTACTAACAGGTCGCGGGATCGAGCCGCAGGTATTCTACACCTCGGGTTCAAATGTGGTTCGCTGACGAAGGCTAATAAGCTAGAATTGGCAATTCCAGTCTATCTTGTCTTTGTCGGTAATAGCATTCTGCCTGTCTTATGCGCCGCTGTGCGCTTGCTGGTTTGGCTCAAGATAGAGCCCGCAAAGCACAACAGGACGATTGAGTTCCTTAAGAACGATCGTTGACGTTACCTGTCGATAATTCTTAGGCTAGTAATGCGGTGATGCTGAGGCAAATAAAAACGTGCAGATAGTGAAAATCTTTAAAAATTTTCACTGTTTCATAAAAACAGGTAGGAAAGCTATAATTGGACATTTTGAGCGTTAATTGGGAGATAGTATCTAAGGTTTCATGGTAAAAGGAAAGGGTGCAAAGTATGGAAATTGACTCGCGTCATACAGATTAAATGAACGTGTGTTATTTCCGAAAAAAAGTACAATTTTAATGGCACGAAACTCCTGAAATGGACTAGCATTTCGTAGATGTTTGCAACAAGCAGTTCGTCTTCTGAATGATGTCATCGGCTGAAGTCTAGCCAGGGAGGCGATTATGGTGATCGAAAAGAAAACGTCGGTGAATCGCTACTTTCGTCGCTGCATTAACGCATTTCTGCAGACCTAATTTGTATGGACACCCTAACGACTGTCTCATGCAGGCAAACGTCTGTTCTCGGGTTCAGACATTTTACCATATGCAAAATTAAACCAGCCGAAACCGACTGAATACTGCACCCCTGATGAGCATTCATTCGCTCAATGCTTTGCGCTAACTTCAGCGTACAGCTGACCGACGGCCGATTTCGACGATGCTCATTTTGTGGCCGACGGCATCGTGGGCGCAAGAACGCCGACTCGCGCCCGAACGTGTTTAGGGCAATAGTAGACTTGCGTAACATCTAACGCACTCTCAACGTTTCTGCTAGCGGTTCATCTCCTGTGAGAGTCAAGAAGTTCGGTAGTAGGACTGGAGAAAGATGAGTGGCTCTGCGTGACTCCCAAGCCAGGCGTGTTGGTAAAAGCCCTGGTTTGCTCAAGAACGATCAAGATATCGGCAAGCAGGGCTTTATATAGTAAAAAATAACATTAAAACTGCACTTCTTCTGCTGCCGCTGCAATTGTGTTTCAGAGCGATAGCTAGGAAATCTAAAAAATGTCTCCGGTGCTCGATCAGTCCGCTTACCACCTTGTGAAAGTGTACGTTGCCTAGATGATGTGACATCCAGATTTGGAATGCGTCATGAATCTGGACGGAAGCAATTGCGACACCATCAAACTTTGCAAGAATCGGCATGGCCTTACAGTTGCCCTTCGCAAGGAACAACTCTGAGCATCTTTTTGCCGCAGTAGGCTAGGTGCAACCCAAGTGTCTGTGCACACCTGTGTCTTTTTGGTTCCTTAATTACAGTAATACCCTTTTCCATTACACAAACCACGAGATCGAAATAAAGCGGTTATCAAAGGTTACTTTACAATTAGAATATCACCGAGTTTCGAATTTTTCGTGTCCGACTGACATGCACGAAGATGTCTACCAAAAAATAGTACCCCTATGCTGCTCGAATTGGTCCAAATAGTTATCAACGAATGCTATCTTAAGCAGGAGTTTTTGATTCACAATACGGCACTGTAAAAATTGTGCAAAAATGCCACTTGCTGAGTTGTTCTGATAGCAGGAGTTTACGTGGGTTTTTAATTTTTGCTTGCGCACTCATGCTTAAAAGCTAGAGAAAAAAGGAGGGATACGCTCTAGTTTAAAGCATAAATTTAAAATTTTCAGCAAAAGAGGCTCTATGAAATTTTGATAGAATATAAATTTAAAAAAATAACGGCAAGGTTTAGTTCTGCAGCTCAACTTGATTGACATCGTAGGGTTAGGTTAAGTTAACATAACTAACTTAGTCACTCGCTGAATAAGGAAGAGAGAGGGAGCGCAAGCAGAGCTCGAAGCAAGCTCAGGGAAGCGCGCGAAGGTGGTGTGTACACACTCTCCCCGCGACCCAGTCACTCGCTGGATTATTAGAATAAGGAGGGTGCAACCACAACTGGAGGGAACCGCAGGGTAATTCGCAGTGCATGGCCACTGTAGTGGAACCGACTGAGTTTCAATCCATCCGCGAAATTCCATTAACAATCAAACATAGCCACCCGCTGGATTAGTAATAATATAGTGGGCGCAAGCGGTGCTCGAAGCACGCGCAGGGAAGCGCGCATGAACTGATGTCTGAAGGAGCCGAGGCTGGTGTTAAAGCTGTCCTTACTGGAGGAAAATGGTAAGGATGATGCGAATACATGATATTTGTAAAGTTTTCATATGCTTATCTACTATAATTGGGTCAGAAGGCTGACCAAATTGTATCAATGAAGTGAGCATGCAGAACCAAACCTCGCCCAAATAACTTAAGAGGCAAAAAGGTTTACACATAATGTAACAACTATTACGCGGATAATTCCATTTTTAGCTTCTATATTTCTGTCACTTCCCACGTAAGGTAGCAAGCCAGGAACAGCAAAACAGAATGCTGCTATGCCGAAATACGGCATCCAGAATCCAAACAACAAATTACTTCGTAGTTTTGAAATGTCGTTATGTGATAATATCGGTCAAAGAGGCATAAGAACCGCCGGCGGTAGAAAAAAACCATCGGATGATTCGTCTTAAAATAAACATATTTTTTTAAAAGCAGGAATACTGACAGAACAAAAAAGAGAAGAAGAGGGAGGAGGGCATACATATACAAATCTGCAGGTTAAGAGTTGATGCAAATGGTAGGAACGAATGCAATGAATAAATCTACAAATTTTATCGAAAGAGGTCATAATATGGAAAGTAAATGACAGCGTTAATGACAAATAAAATCCAAGATGCCTGAAAAAGGGTACCTCGTTGGGAAGGAGGTCTAAGTATTCATGACAAGGAGAGGGTCGCAGTTAGAAATTACATTGGGCAGATTTGCAGTTATTGAATAAGAGACCAATATTCTGCAACTATACTGAGACATGTGCTGTCACACGGTCCCGCACTAAAATTCACCAATGATTGCCAATGATAACGCAAGTGTTAGCCTTTATTTCTGCTTTATTAGCGGTCCTCGTGCAGTCATCTAAAAGCTGAATCAGGGTCTAGTGCGTCACTGGGTCGCTTGAACATTTTGTTGTTGGCTGATATCAGCAATATGCATATTCATCTGCGAAAAGAGTTCAGAGTTCCGTTCTGATTTCAGAATGAAATTGGAGTTATTTTTAACAAAAAGCTTTGAAACTGGAGTTACGAATGTCACTTCAGTAAAGATAGCTTGGGCTATTTAATTCAGTTTTTTTCGGAACAGATATGAACACTTTAATATTACTCTATGGATTATTTTTCGTCATCGGCTGGCTGCAACCTAACCCGGGGCTGTACTCCTAAGATTCTATGTTCTTGTCTTCGTCAGTTATATGGTTCCACAAATATTGCTGGCCGTTGTATGACGACTAGTAGGACCCGATAGTAAGCTCTACGGCACAACGGGACGAGTGTGTCACATAAATCAACCGGTGGGCTCCCCTTCACTGGTCCTCAGTTGGACGGTTGAACAGCGTTCTCACCAATACACTTCTCAGCCCACATCACTTGAAGCAGGACAACAAATATGCAATCGTATGAGGTCGGGATGCACTGATTAGTCCTGATTGCATGACGGAAATGCATATATCAGCTCAACCATGGAGCTGAGTTTTATAGTAAATGCAGGCCATTGCACGGCGGTTAGCTGCAGATAGTAGGATAGTTTTGCAGCAAGAATGATCCACTGCGAGTTATTAGTCGTCAGCAGGCGTTTGGTTCCAAGAAAAATCCGCCAACTCTTAAGCCGCATTCAGGTCGAACCATTTTTTGTGAAAGCATTTTGATTCCGGTATCCTCCAACTTCTCACGCACAGATTAAGTCTAACTCATTCCCTTTTAAATATATAAACGATATCCCGGACTGGAGATATGATAAGCGTGTTGATCAAACTACTATTTTGGCTGTTATTAAACAATTATGCTGAAATAGTAACGGCCGCTTTTCTTCCAAAAATACTCAAAATGATGAAACGTTTTGTTTATTTTTAAACCAAAAAGTTCCCGTAACTATGCATCAAGCTTCAAAAAGACAAAACACTAGACCGAAACTGGGGTAAGTAATCTTTGTAATAAGGACGATATCAAACTCAGAATTGCCAGAGATTAAAAATGAACCAATAAAAAACACAAATTGTCTATCTGCGCAAAAAATTGGTTGACATCTTCAAAATAGCAACTGTCTTCCATATTTTTCATAAAAAACGAGAACGCACATATAAGGGCTCTGAAGCTATACAATTCTAATTTGTAGATATTTTACAAAATTTACTGGTTAGATGAAATAAAATTGATACCACCGAAGTGTGCTGGAAGTCAAGGTTAAAATGTAACAACGCTACCATCAGAAAAGCCCAGCCGAGCAGATATCTTAGCATTGATAAACATCGTGATAATGCGGAGTTAATGCACTCAAAATGGCATGCTGTCAATCACTTTGGAATCCTCTAATAGTAAAGCTAATGCTAGGTTGGCAATCATACAATCGTTCCCGAGAACACCTTGGTAGAATAGCACAAGCAAATATAATCAAGCTCTGGCCTGACGAGGAAGATATGACGGCTGGACCAATAAGTTTATGCACCTAAAGTTTCGAGTTCTCATTCGAGGGCATCATCAGATGCAGCTGCGAAAAAAAGAGCAATAAATGCACAATGGGCGCATTATTTATTAAGCATATTCGCCGACCAAACACGTGCCTTAAATTATTACTAGCACTTGCTTTTACCAATGAGGTCCTGTTTGACGAGATAAATACCTGTCGGTCCGTAGGAGAGTCGTTAATATTCGAAAGTTTATGACCGTTGGTGAGTATCTGTATGACAGTTACTCGAAAACCTGTCCACCTGCCACCACAACCATTGGTCTTCGGTGTCCTCCTTGCGTGGCTTAATGTTTTTGTTGAGTAATATTCACGTCGTCTCGAAAACGATGATAAAATCACGGCCATGATCGACCGAAAAGTAAGTCTCTCATTAAATATGACCAGCCGGTGATGAACGCGCGTACTGCCAAGCACTGTGGGCACGAGGCCGCCAAACCTGCGCCCTATAAACACTGCGCTCTCTGCGACCCCATTTTCTGTGAGTTTTTGTTATAATCAAAACAGATGGGGCACACGGGGTAAACGAAAACGGCCGGAAAAGGGAGGAGACGATTTGGTCATAAGCGTAATGTGACTTTTTGAAAACGTTTAGGCGATTAGCCTACTGCAGTCTGCGTGTGAGCAATCAGATAATAGGCTTCGAGAAAGAAAAGGTCTGCGGACAGTTTTGTTTGGGTGCACGCGACCCGCGAGCCTTCCACGATCGCTATCATTAGCACTGTTGTTTGTTAACGCAGTCTCAGTGACCGCTGACATCTCTGTGAGGCTGTGTAGTCTGTTAGGAGGGCAAACCTAAAACGGGTAACTACTGTTTCATAGATGAGGGGAGGATATCGTGGGAGGGTTGCCCACCGGAACGTGCTCGTCCCAGATTGCTCTAAATGCGACGGTAAATCAAACCAAAGAAATTATAAACACAAACACAGGAATTAGCTAATTTACTTGCGTTATTCAGCCTATCCGGGCTTGTCAAATGTGATAAAATGTTGGCCGAAATTCTGAAATGCATTCTTAATTAGGAAGGATTACTTAGGTTTGATTGTAATGTTGCTTATCGGGCAACGTATTCCTATATTGTTTCGGACTTGTTTGGATGTTGACTTTTGAATGCTCTTCATTTCGACCTAATGAGAACCCACACTCGGTAAACCAATTGCTACTTAGGTAGTAAATATGTTCCCCATTGACTTTCGATGATCTCGCAAATTCAAATATTTTATTAGAAAACACGCACAACAATATGTTAATCTTAATTTTTCGGTTGAAAAGAACATTGCCTTTACATTGTATCTCCAAACAAAGTGTGTATTTAGTTCCTGAAAACGTTTTTCAATTCCCCAATTATATTCGGCCAGATCACTTGTTGCATTACCATTTAGCGATTCCATTCTACAAGGTGAATACTTTTCGCATAAGGACAATCATACATTCATCTATGCCTTTACAAAGATACCGTTTTGAGTTCATTAAGTATTGCTATCAATGTGGACTATGTTGTACATTTAACGACGAGCATTGGCAAGCGGTAATGTGCGACACTGTATGTATGAACGGTGCGGTGCTAAAAATCTCATAACTATAAACTTTTTAAAACCTAAATACATAATTTCTTTGGGGACAACAATTTACAGACCATGTTATTTACTATCAAACAAGTAAAAGAAATTGTATTTTTTGCGCGTGTCTTCAGCAAAAAAAATGGAATTTATAACATCATCAAACAGCCATGTGAAAAACATATGCTACTTAAATAGTCATTGTTTGTCAAGTGTGGCTTATATATGAGGTCAAAATGAAGTGCATTCGAAAGCCGACATTCTACTAAGTCTGAAATACTATGGGAGCACTTTGCTTGATATGCAAGGTTAAAACCCCACCTAAGTAATCCTGTCTAGTCGAAAACGCATTTTAGAATTCCGGCCAACATTTCACTAGATCGGTCACGCACGGTACTTACGCTGGTCAGCCTATCTAAGCTCTATAATTTGATGCAGCATAAAGCCGAACAAGAATAGTCCGTGACAAGGTGGGTGAAATGTATCGGAGGAGGTTGAAGATTCGAGTTCCAGGCGTATGTATAAGTGAAGAAGTAGGATGTTCGAACACCGGAACATTTTGTTTATTGTCCCGAGATTTAGGTCTGCCGCAAAAGTCCATCGTTAAAATTAATAGTAGCACAAGAAGACGCCATTCTCCGCCATACAGCAAAGATTCTTGAGATGCAACCGAGCTCATTGCTGCAGAGCTAGTGTTGGAATTGCACACCGGCCCAAAGCCACTATGAGCAATAGGGTCATGAAAGTCGAATACCGATTAAAGTTTGAAGATCAATCTGGAGTAGTGTATCGCATTTCGTATAAAAATGTCCTTGCAGGTACACAGGATAGACTGGGCGCATGCTCGGATCGCGCATACACGAACATAAGCTGACATTGCGACATGGAACGCTGTATCACAAGTGACCGCCAACACCTACGAAGTTGGTCAGGAGTTTAACTTCACAGCCACCAAAATGGTCGCCTCCCGTCGGAAAGAAAACAGGCCGAGAATCGTTTCAAGCCTGGGTCTCGGATGAAAAGTCCGGTTAATCGATTTATCGATATGGCACCGGCGCATAGAAGCCTACGCAGTCAGGTCCAGTTTTGCGACCTTGGTCGGTGATTTGCTCTCACATCCTATAGCTGTCCCTTGTCCTGTCGCTGCTTCAGTCGCTGACGATGAACTCCTAAACGAGCTCAACGCTCAGAACAATTAAAAATGCTTGGGTGTTCAAGTCTAAGTCACCTCGCTGGAGAGCTAACGATGGACACCGTCGTGCGCAACGATCGAACTGCCATGACTCACTGGTAACAGGCAATAAGCCGGAAATTGTTAACATTTTATCGCAAACGCGCAGGGAGCTGTTGTGAGATTAATGCTTTTGTGAAAGCTATCTGTAAATAAAACTCACATTTAATATTCGGTTATATAGTATCTAAGTAAATGTAGGCAGACGTGATCTAAGTAGGCTGTTCGTATTCCTTTTTGAAGCCTTTCATACTGTTCGATTAGGACAAAATTCGTAAACCATAAATGCAGTTAGTTTTTTTTTTAAATAAACGATTGTACACACCGTCTGTCATAATGTTTTATTTTCTTCTGATATAACCAAGTGGACATTAGGCAGAACCTGGACGATTTCATGGGTCATAGTCTCTTAATCAATTGCAGCGATATTACATTTATACTGCATAAATATAGAAAAGCATTCCTAGTGGCTTTCTAATGTCTCCGTCTAGCGTTAGCTCCAATGTGATGAAAAAGGGCTGTTGAAAATGTGTCTTTCAACAAAAAACTTTTTAAACCCAAGGAGTCCAGCAGACATCTGAATTTGGATATCACGATATCTATGGACTGCGCATAAATCCTGATTTTCGCAAAATAGGCTTCAGTTGATTGAAAGTGGGCGAGGGTCCATTAAACCTGATGCAGACACAAAAATATAAGATTTCACGCCGTCCAGGTAGGCGCCACATAATTGTTGATTTAAACAGCATCCTTCTTAAGAAAAGCCTTGTAAACAACGAAGAGAGCCCCTCAATCTAATTAAATTATAGGTCGCATGACTATTTATACTCTCCTCTGTTAATGGCAAGTCGTTGTTTTGGTTCTTTTCATACAGGTTGATGAAGCGTACTTGTACCAGTATTTATGGATATGAATGAGAATTTACGAATACGAGAAAAAAACACAAAAACGTGTATGTCGTTTGAACTAGCACGTGAGTGGAGTCAAAATGTGCGGGTAATTGGAAATCTCTAGCAGTCCGACACTAATACCCGGGCCTATTATGAATATTTTGTAAAACGACTTTAATGGTATTAACAAAAAAGTAATATAAATGAATGCCACGTTGTGTAAAAACACCGTTCTTTTGGAATAGCGGAAAATTTGAAGAATGTCGAAAATAGTTATAACCTGTTGTGAAAGTGCTAGCACAAATAAAATTATGTTTGACAGTTGAATTTTAGTAAAGTTTACGTCTAAATATCTCTAATAACGTAGTTTAACGTCAGGTGTGGCCATTTGCCGACAGTCTACATTCTGAGTGTAGACTTCAAATTAGTGCTCTGAGAATTCGTTGTATTTCCTATGCTTTTGCATTTACTGAGATGCGGGATTATGAGGTTAAGATGATTTTGTTTCATTTCGCATAAAGGGACTTCGTACAATAGAAGTCTCCATTTGTCGCATGTTTTTACGTCGGTCGGTGCCCAATACATTACATAACACTTCGTATACGTAATGGTAATTAAACGTCTTTGTGCATAAACAGAGATGTTTTTTCCGCGAAATTAGTTGACTACTTTTATTTATTCCGGATTTTGAAAAATTTCAGGTCGGACTTGAAACGTCGCTGAATAATTTATGCTTCGCAGTACTTTAAACCGATTGCTCTAAAAACAGATTCTGTATGGCTTTCGAGTTACACATAAAGAAAAATTATCTCTGTCGAAATCATTGCAGGTCCAGAACACAAGCCGACAGTTGATATGATTTCGATTAATTAGAAAACCTTCGCTAAAACGTTTGCTTTTCAATAAGTGCCTTGTCACCGCATTCCGTTAACGACTGTCTGTGTACTTTATACATGTGCGTGTTGATGTCCAATAACAATTTGGCAGCTTTGGCTGTCTGTTTCATGCTGCTTAAACGTATCGATATTTAACTATCAAAAACGTAAAAACAAGCCCTTACCTTTTCTGTTATATCTATTGTCGCTGTCTTTGATCACGTAAGTGCTGTGTTCTACGATCCTGAATACATGGCAGAGTCGCAACATAAATACCTAATTGTTTCTGAAACTTTTGATATTTCCCTTGTTTCAGTTCTGCATTTGCAAAATGCAGCAGATACGCCGCACTAATAATAATGTTTCGTAGGTTTGAAACAGAAAATGACTATTCTATGCTAGTCACTTTGATGTAAAGTCATAAGATTATCCAAGTGGTAGAACTTTTTCAGCCCACTTAAAGAATGGACTGCCTATACGCGTTGTTACTGCGCTTCAGAAATCAAAATCGCACAGATTTGCTATTCTAACCTGTTCAAGAGCACAAACCACCAGGTTACCTCAAAATAACCTGCTTGCAGGCAAACGGATTTTTGGGACTAGACTAGGACAAAAACTTAAACTTCAAGTGCGGTATGTTCTGCATAATAGACCTTTTGAGGGCAATTTACTCTCCCCTCAAAACAACATTTAAGCAGGTAAGCGGATATTCCCCGAATATGTCGCGACGCGCATTTTCGCTAGAATGTTTTTACATTTCGCCTAATCGAATGATATAGACACATTTTTGCAAAGAAAAGAGCTGGACAAATGAACAGCATAGGCAACGTGTAAGGCGTCCGACAGTTCTGGTCTGTGATTGCGTCATTAAGTTTCATGAGTAAGATCACGTACTGTAGACATCCTTACAACATAGCCAGAGTAGCTTAAGTTCAGGAAATGCTTACCTTTTAAATATCAATTCCCGCTTAACATACTTATTGTTAAAATAATATATGAAAACAGAGATTTTCAAAAACGTATGGTACGAAGTAACGGAATCTAGCTGAATCGTCTGTTTTAGGGAACGTTAATTTTATACGGATTTAATGATGCCAAGCACCTTTATGTACTAAGAAATTGGACGGCGGAAATTCCGTTTGCTATATAACGGGTTCATCTTTGCTAAACGGAACAGCGAAAGCGCCGTAGGCATTAATGTTTTATTAACAGAGAGAAGTTTCAGTGGAACATTTTTTCAGCAAACAACGCAATTCCCAGAGAAAGTTTCAAAGTTCAGATATTTTCTTTATATTAAAAGAACATTAAGGGCAGGAAAAGTTCTAAAATAAACAGTCCGCTATCTCAATTGTTACATAATAGAGTATGCACGACATCACACTTAACATAAAACCCGCATTTCTGCCCCATCATTTCTGTTAAAAATTCGCAAATATTCCTAAAATCCACTGTGCAGTCACTTTCACAATTTTTTTCCAGCCTTTCTTCGGTCTGAAACGAATATTCCGAATCAGCAAAATTTGATCCATATCTAAAGGAAACAAAAAGGCAAGTTACAAGTTGTGTATTAAACTGGTCCCCAAATTGCCGGTGGTCTGATAGTGCTGGACCTAATTTTATGGCAGCACATGGACACTCAGTAGATGGTGAATTATCTTAGGAACATACCGAAATAAATATTGAGAAGTTTATTTGACGAAATTAGGTTTTACACGAGTAGAAACACATATTTGATTACCCTTGTTTTTGCTTCGAATAGTAAGTAGGTTGCCAAGATTGTTTGCCAATATTTCTAAAAGTTTGAACTCAGAGGAAAGCGCATTGTCAAAATCGATGACCGAACGGACAGATCGGTTATTCTACTTGTTATGGGGTTGTATTTTGCAGTCGATGCAGTTTCCCAATCTGCTGAACACACTCGAGCTGTGCAGAAGGTCCTACTGCGACAACTGCTTATACCCTGTTTGTTTGTCAGAGATTATCCTAAAAAGACGGACGCGAGACGACGTGTACTTGTGGAAGCCAGGTGGCAGTATAACGGTAATCTAGTAACGCACGCATACAGACTCATCTTGATCGTCTAAAACAGTTTGTGACATAATTTCACCATGCGAAATTCACTTGGACTCTCCGTTCAATTTACTATGCACACGGCGCTTGCGTGCTTATCCCAATAAGAATCAACGAATAAAGTCCGCGGACGATATGGCTCGTTCTGATACTTGGTAAGTATGTAACAAGTTTGAGGAAGTCAATACATGCACTTTGCAACAACCCTCAACTGTCGTGTGCATTCATGTCATTCGGAATAAACCGTCATACGGCGTGATGTATTGCATCGCTTGTTTTGATTTTCTGTATAAAACTGCATACCGCTGTGCTTGCGCACGTATGTACATGGGCTCGTTGTCTGCCAGTTCAGGTGAATATTTTAACTAACGTTAAGATAAATCAGCCGTCAATGGGAACTTCGTCCGCTGATAAGGATTCAAGCACTTAGTCTACTGATCTCCATGGGGTCCCCGCGCAATAGTCTTTAGACCTATAAACCTAGCTGCCGGCTGGTTTAATAATGCGAATCTAATGTTTACATGAGTAAATGAACCGGTAGATTTGCGCTAGATGATCCTTTTATTGCCTTTACCTTGTCTCCCACAAGGTTCTAAACATGTGATTCTACGAATACTGATATACAGATGACGACATCAATAAATTTAAAACAAGACCAAAGGTTGCTTGAGGGGCATTACTTTCCTTAGTTTACATTTTATTGACCCCGCACACCACATTTTGACGACCATGCCTGACAAAGTAAATATTTCGCATGCTGCAGTCTCAGTCAATATTTCCAAGTGTTTGGTTGGGCATAGGGTGCTGTCACTTGCCAGCGGTCGAAGAGGACTCATTTACTACCCGTAGCAAAAAGGAGTCATTTCTTCTTGTCTCATACTTGCCATTCAAGTATCGCAAACGCGTGCACTTTTGAGCCTATATCATTTTATCTTTATGTAAAAAAGATTTAAAATGCAAGATGACTCTGGATTATACTAGACTTCGTGTAATTTTACAATTAAAAGGACATAAGGGATTCAGCAAACCTGGCGATGGACGAAATCGATTTTCTATATTGTAGGCGCCATAATTAGCAAAAATAAATATAACTTACATGTGTAATCTTCTCAGTAAACTCATTAGATGGACCAATCGCTGAAAACAAAAGTAAAAATAACAGGAAAAATTAACTATTCGTACATTAGTGGCGCGGGTGTAATGGTTAATGTGTTGGGCTTCGCATGCGGGCGCCAGGTCGAAACACCAGCTGACTGAACTTTCTTCAAAGATCCAGAAATCGATCTGTCCACGGATTTTCTTAGTTTAATAATTGGTTAGCCGTCATGTACTCAGAAAATTAAAGGAATGTTTGTGGGGATCGAACAATTTTCTTATCCACTCATACATGCCACTGGAGGTCAAACATTCGTTTCCAACCTTCAAACTCTAGCAGAGCAAATATTATTTGAGAACTCGGGGTCCTAACTGAAGTCCTGTTTAAGTTGCTGGGGCGGTGCGTTCTTACAGGAAGTTCAGTGTAGCTACTGGTGTTCGTCCGGTCGAAGATTATAGATAAGAAGCAGAATAGCTAATTGCCGCTCATGTCGTAAGGTTTGCGAGGATCGAGAAAATTGAGAGTAGTTCACTTATCCAGTCGTCGTCAAACATGAATGAGATGCCGTCCTCAAAGTCCAAGGGCGGTTCACAAACACAGGAGGCAGGCACAGATCAGTAGGCATTATTTTTGTAACTCATCACCTATACAGTCGCTCGCTGTGTTTGATGACTACTATTTTAAGTGTCACCTGACCACTTGCACTTTCTCCACCGTCCCTCACAACTCAACAAATTACTTATGGCAAACGTGTTGAATTACCTGAGATTGTTACCTCGTTTTGCCAGTCGGCCAGAAAACCATTTGAAAAAATGCGTATTTCCAGCTCAGTTTGAGGATGAGATCAATGCCGCAATTTTCCGAGGCTCTTAGAAGCCACATACGCAAACTATTGACAAGCTTTCCCGTAGATGAAGGGTATTTCGCATGCTAACTAAGATAACTTTAATTTAAGGCTACACAAAGGCAGGTGAAAATTATCGGACACCAGAAGAACCCCTGCCACAACATGTGACGTTTGAAGTTGTCTACCGGATGTGGCGTGGTTGCCGGCAATGAAACTACGTCGATAAATCGAAATGCTGCCGTGAACGCGGATGACCAAACATGTGGCCAGAGAGATTAACATCAGCTAGCGGTATGCCGCAACACTTTCAGGTTCGACAAGGGCAAAATTATGTCAAGCGTTGCTTGAGTCAGGACTCCCCGATTTCCAGAATCTTAACAAACACAGTTACCTCTGTAAGTGTTAACTGATAAAGTTTCTACTGGGCAGATTGGTTGGCCATGAGGGTGCATTCACGCGAAAACAACTCCCTAAGACAGTAGCAGCGCAAATGTCATGCTAGATGAACATACACTATTTAGGTTGCACATACAAGAGGTGTCGGTACACCAATGCGCAGGCTTATGCTGTGCCAACCACCTGCGACCAATCCCACATCAGCTCGAATAGTGGTCTATTGCCCGCTGAAGGACGGGGAGATGGTAAGTTCCACTGCTGGGCCTGTGCTCCTACGGCACCCAACGCAAAGTCCTTATTAGAAGCATTTATAGGCGCATTTAAACTATACCTGAGCATTGAAAGATTGTCGACTAATGGGTCCACATGACAGCGACATTTCCTAAATGCTGCACTCCTAGCGCATCTTAACCCATTTTTTCAGGTCTGTCTGCTGATGCATTCAGGCTGAAGCCCAAAACGTTGGATAAATACAATCCCTGTTTAGACACTCAAAACCCTTCTTTTCAACCGTTTTTCGCTACTCCTCATTTAGTCAGTTTTGGCCATTATAAGTCGATTGTAAAAAACACAGTGTGTAAAATTAGCGTTGTACGATGCTTCAGAAAGGAAGTAGAACAGAATAATAGCTAGGCATATACCGGGCATGCTGCAATTCCGGTCGCCATTGTTTGAAAAAAATCTTTTTTGATTTCTAATGGCGGTGGGGGATGATGCGTCCCTAACTTAGTCATACAGGCCAATTCACATATCCCTGGAGCAGAAAATCCATCCGGGCAATCGTTAACTTCAGGATTTTGACTTTATTGGATGCTTGGATTAAAATGAATGCCACTTCTGTAATGACTTACGCTATTTGACGCTCGTTGTGAGTGCAGATATCAGCTGTCTACGAAATAAACCAAGAAGCTTTAAATTTAAAGCGAACGAAGACTTGATCTCAAAGAAAGAGAAGACATCGTATCGGATCTACAAAGGCTATTCATTTATCTAACTCGTGCTGCCCGGCTACTCCATTCTTCTTCTTTCCTGAGCTTCGCACCAAAATCGCAGACAGAAATCTGCTAAATAGTTTCTTTATAGAAGGATGATGCTTTTGACGCCAATCTGAGACATATGCCCCAAAAAGCAAAGTTTTTGCGGAGTAAGAAGATAATCTGCCTCCAGACGTAGTCCACCCTGCTTAATGAGAGCAAACCGTTTTATTTTTTTCAATCACTGTGAGTAGATTTCTAATGCTTTGAGAAATTCAGTAGATAAGACTGTTGCGAGTCATTATGCCGACCTGGCCATTCAGTTGGAGAGCGAATATTAAGTGGTAGTCAGGCCTCTCTGTCATGGTCAGTTTCGTGAACGGCCTGTTGCAATTTCTAGATCTCGTCGTGACGCTGATGCGATACGATATAAAAAGTTTAACTTAGAAGAAATTATTGCAGGCTACCAAACAAGGAAAGATGAATAAACTCACGAAGGCGGCAGATACGCACGCAATTTACTGAACCGGATTTGGATTTTGATGCCATTCTGTCAGATTGTATGTTTTTACGTTTTTGTAATGTGTTACAACAGGCTTGCTACCAGCCATTATATGCACTCAAATTTACGGAACGTCTGATTAACTTGATGATGTTCCAGTGCAAGGGGGCAGTATCCAAATAGACCTGGAAATGGAAAAGGTCAACTAAGGAAAAACTGCCCCACAGTTTGACCATGATATGTTCTTACGCACTACTGGAGCCTGTCCGCACCGCAAACCAACTGTTAACTAGCGACATAGATGTGTCCATGCCTTTGCGTATGAAAGAGAGGGACTGACTGAATAAAACCATCTCCACAAAAAAGGGGTCTCTGGGTGAATCATTGCATATGTTGCATTCACTTTTTACGGCCTAACTCCAAAGTGCAAAAGTGCCGGTGAACTGCTAGCGTTATCTGAAAATATTTGCAGAATTCTTTGCAAAGGAGGATTCTGCCTGTTTTTCAGCCCCCTCGCTTCATTGACAACTTTTACTGGAAGCCGAAATAAGCATCCTCCTGGTGCCTAATTGCCGAGGTGCCTTTTCCTGCGTCAACGCTTTAGTATTCATACAAGCCTTAACCATACTAATCTCAAGCGTAATTCTAGAACTAATTCTAACTGTTGCTTCCGTAAAATCTTGCGTAAACTCACCTGAAATATAGTTGTTCTTATGCCATTGTCTTAGCAGAATGTTTGAGTCGAGCAAACTGTTCATATTTTAAACGATTTTATTATCACTTTACATACCCCTTTACTTACTGAGTAAAGATACTAAGTTAATTTTACATCTAACTTTTAATGGAACTAAGTTAGTTTCAGAAGCTGATAATTAGGCGTTATATTGTGCCTTTAAATTGATTCTTATCGTTGTAGTTTTGGAAGCATATAAGTGACCATCTTAAGACATTTTCTGTCAAAAGTCATGTTCATTATTTGTTAATATTGAATACTAAGTGGAGTCAAAAGGCATTTACGTTTATGGACTAAAGAAAGAAAAATCGCATACCTACTCACTTCCGAACATGAATTCCGCTCGATTAAAGTACTATTTCATTTCAGTTAAAAAATCATCGAATGCTAGAGTTGTTTCGATATGGTTAACCTCCTCTAGGAAAAACCGATTTAACTACAGTCATCTGTTCTGATCACTTAAGTTGGGACCCACAACGCATGTTCCATTAGAAGATGTTGGCAAAGTTGATTCAATTGACGATAAACCGATTGCCTGGTAAGTAACAGCAAATAATGAGCTTATGCATAATGAGTTAGACATGTCATCGGAGAAATTTTTGAGGTCGACATTGCTACATTCTAACAATTTCTGAGCCGCGAACATTCATAAGGAAATATGTTTCTTTGGGATGACCGACTACTATGAACTTCAGGAGGGAAGTTTCTAGTAAACCGAACCCACTAGCTGAAGGAATACTCCCGGTAGGCTGATAATACTTCCTGGTCTTCGATGTATGAATAGGCTTCCAATATGTTCCCAAAATCGTAGCCTGCGGTTGCGTTTGATAAGGTGTTTCAGTGCTGGTAGTTCCACAGTGACCGCGTATCCTACTTTTGCATACCCTCTTAACCCTTTAAATGTCTAATTTCAATTTTCAAGATTAATGAACGATTGCGCAGGTCTTATGTTTGTAAGCGGTTTTCTTGTTGCGTTGTTTCCACATCCACCTCTATGACACTCGTGACAGCTCTTGTAGGTCAAACATTTCTGACTGCAGCTCACGGGCCGCCGACTTCTATCGCGATTCTCTCCCGACACTACTCACCGTATCGACCTTTTCTTCGTCTAGTGATGAGAAACACTGCATCAGTTCCCCTTTATGTGAACAACAAGGAGCTCAGCCGAAAACCTCAGCCTGACGGTGTTTACAGAGTAACCACTCATATGTTTTACCACCCTTTCTCTTATTTCTGCCTTCTCTTCAGGAAACCAATACTGTTTGCATGATTTTGGGTCATGTTCCCACGTTACTGATCAATGAATGAAAGCTGTGCTTCCATCCATTTACCCAACATAACCTGGGGTCTGCTTCAGTGCATACACCGAATTTCTGGCAGATACGGAGGTGATATATTCCACCTTCCGACCGGTTCACATCCTACTTCGTCTCAGTCAGAATGGGCATCTCCTCCGTGCAAAAACTTTCACTTCTAACGGCTCCTTACTGCGAAAACTTCGCTATTCATATAACAAGGGATATTAAGTAATTACATATTTTCAGGGCAAAACCATCGAATTTTTGAAGGTTAAACTTTATTTTTGATCACACCTAGGGACAAACGACGACGATCGGAGCGACGCCATCGACTTGGATGTGTCGTTGTTATTTGGCAGTCTGCTTGCCCTTTAATACATACATGTAATAACATATGACCGACCAAGGATCACTAGGGTCCCTTTACACTTACGGACTAGATGTCTATTGTATACATCATGGATGTATCAACAGAATCCTAAGATTCCGGAAAATCTAAAACAAAAATATTAATATAGAAATATAATTCGCACAATCCATGTGTATCATATGCAGTGCGTGACCGCTCGGATGAAATATTGGCCGAAATACCGAAATTCGTTTTCGATTAAACAGAATTAAATAGTTAATTCGGCCTTCCAATTCCTTGCCGACATTAGGGGAAAAACTATTCGATCCGACCAAATAATGGTATCCTTCGAGTTTGGCTCACATTTCTTGTCCATCCAACCAAACTTGGCGCGCGACGTCCTACGCAAACGCCTCAAAAAAGTACGACGAAACTTCAGGACCGCTAAAGATCCAGCACCTAATGCAGCTCTTTGCAGTCTGCCAACGAACCTTTTTCAACTTCGATGGCAGAACATACGAACAAATAAAAGGAACATCCATGGGTTCCCCAATATCCAATTCAGTTGCGGAATTGGTCCTACAAGAGCTGGAAAAGGTTGCTTTCAGCCACTACAAAACTGCGTTTTGGCGCCGATACGTGGACGATGCATTCGTCATTATTGAAAAGGACAAGTTTTCGGGTTTTCAAGACTTACTTAACAGCATATTCCCCGAAATTCAGTTTACAAGAGAAAACGAGGAGGACGAGGAACTACCCTTCCTGGACGTGCTCGTCACGCGCACACCTGACGGTGAACTCAGCACTACAGTGTACAGAAAGGCGACCAATACAACGCAGGTCCTCAACTATCATACCAACCACCCATTGGTGCACAAACGGGGCTGTGTGAGGGCGCTTTCCGACCGGGTAAAAACGCACTGTAGCGAGCCCGAAGGAAGAATGCAAGAACTACGGCCTCTCCTGAACC
The DNA here is from genome assembly GCA_902702965.1 of Spirometra erinaceieuropaei. Taxonomy (NCBI): domain Eukaryota; kingdom Metazoa; phylum Platyhelminthes; class Cestoda; order Diphyllobothriidea; family Diphyllobothriidae; genus Spirometra; species Spirometra erinaceieuropaei. Next base: position 139,776 of record CACRXP010000098.1, read on the forward strand.
AATAAACAAAGAACTACTACCCAAATATTTTTATCGGTCGCTGCATACTCACGCCCCCAAGTCGGACAAACGGATAAGAGACACCAACAATATGGTACTCTGTACCGTACATAAAGAATGTGTCCGAGGCTACAGAACACATTGAGTCAGAGCTAGGCGTGGGCACCGCTCATCATCCGGCAGCTACCATGCGTAGCAGGACCATGAAAATAAGGAATGCGGTGGACTCAGGTGAACTGTCGGGCTAAGTCAATCAAATCCCGTGCCAAAACTGCCCTTGCGACTACACAGGCCAGGCAGGACGACGTCTCAGCTCGCGAATACTTGAGCACAAACGGGCCGTTCGAAGAGGCGACCCGCTATCTCAAGTTGCCACTCAAACGCTGGAAGAAGGCCATGAGTTCGACTTCGCCAACACGCGGATATTGACGCGAGCCGGCAACAAGACAGGGCGAGAACCGTTTCAGGCGTGGGTATCGGACCCCGACCCTATCGATATACCCATTGATTTTCAAGCGTGTTATCATGCGCTCCATACACGCAGCCAGGTGGCGCAGCTCACATCGTCGCAAAGAACAAACGGCGTCACCACGGCGGGGGACCATCGTGGACCAGGCAGCACAAAGCTTACCTAGCTCAAGGAACAGCAATATAAATATTCACACGTTGCTGCAGTCAAGCAGTCTCTGATGATGAACTCCAGTTCGAGTTCGAAAGCTAAGGCCAAGAAATCTACTGTCTGAGTGATCGTGCCTTCGTCTTCTTTTAAACATGAACCTGGATGCGCACATTCGCTTCCGTATATGATTTTACCTATGCCCAAAACATGCACATTGTAAATCATTAAATAGTAATGCAACGGCTACTCTAGCCCAAAAATATACAGATAGGTTTATTTTGTACAAAATAAATAAAAAAGGCTCTTTTATGCATGTTTTTCATAAAAAATATCCGAATATACAAGACCATAAAAAATCAATGCAAATAATACCTGCTACATAATTAGTCATTTTTTACCGAGTGTAACTTGTATAAGGGGTTCAAAAAAGGTATTCAAAAGCAGAAATCCAGGCAAATCCAAAATACAATAGGATTATGTTGTTTGTTAAGCCACATTACAACCCCATCTAAATAATCAGCTAGATCGCAATTGCTAGCCCGGAATGGGAAGCGAACGGCAAACTTAACCCTAATCCGAACCTTAACCTCAACCGTTACCGTTAACCGTTAACCCTAATGGCAACCCTTACTCTAACCCTAGCCGCAAATTGTAGACGTAACCGTAGCCTTTAGACATAGCCGTAACTGAGAAGCCTAATTGTAATGCTAAAACATATTCCTATGCTTAAACCCTAATTATAACACGAAAACCCAAGTCTAAGTGCATAATCCTAACCGAAAAATCGGAAACCATTAACCGGTACCCTACTCCTAACGGAAGCCAAATGTGTCGGATGTGATTATAAAGCCCCACAAAATAACCCCAGTAAACAAACCCCCCAGCCACCAGCAATGCGGGTCCGGGCTACCAACTGCGGTGTAGCCAAATAATCCTTTCTAATCGGTAACGCACTTCAGTATATCGGTCAACATTTAATCAGATCGGTCACGCACTGTATTTAGATGCCAGCGTTTTTGCCTGACTCCCGTTACATTACAGAAGAACAATTGATCTAGTTTCTTGAGAATGAATAATTAATTCGTTAACCACATTAAACAGCAGGGGGTTCATTTTTTGGTATGTGTTTATCTGTTTCAACCGAAAAGTGCCCTTATTTTATTGCTTCACCAACAAGTTTTACCACTGTCTGGCTAGATTGATCAATTAAGGGTTGTTTGTTATGCAAGTGATTTGTAAAACGTTACCTGCCGTGTTGATGTTTGGAACAGAGCGTGCGTGAAAGAATAAGCTACCGACAATGCTATAATCTTAATCAGCTCTTTGACGTTTGCCATACCAAATAACTGCCCCGAGACATTACACTCTGCAAAAATGAGCGGCCTAGTCTACTGAAATTGGTAGCACATTTCACTTATGCCATATAAATGTCTATATGTAAAACGCCCGCATGATATTTCTTGCCATTACTAACGCCCTTACAGGTTTCAAATAAACGTAGTGTTTAGTTAACATAAACAACCGTATGTAGCCTATCTCACGAAATGTGCCAGGATTTACGAAACATTGTGCATCAATCGCTAATGCATCAAAACCTAAAATCAAGAGTGAACAACTTAAAGCGAATTGAAAACCTAGAATAGGTGCAAAGATAAAATCCAGGTTGGTGAAGGATACCAGCATTCGTAAAATTGCGAGGAATTCTAAAGTCTTCAAAACATCTTACGAAAACGTAAACCCACCTTTTCAATGCACGGAAGGTCTGCCAATGCAAAAGGAACGAGTAGGCCAAACAGCACTTGTGAAAACATTACAGAATGATGAATTCTAAGCTTAAATATCCTTCGAGCATAGAGGTCATACCATGTATGGCAGTTAAACAGCAGCCTACAGTTTGAATACAGATTGTAACGCTGTTCCACGTAGACTGACTACATTTTGCTCTTATTTTTCGGACGCAGATGACTAATGCAAGAAGACCTATATTCTTTATGTTTAATTATCGTGCTCGAGCTCGGCGATTTTCGGTGTCTTTAACAAAAAAACCCATCGGTGTAGAGATTTTTTCTAAGGGTTCACCTAAACCCTTACATTCATTACCGCTGTACTGAGGTTTTGGAGAGACTTTCAAGTGCAAGTTGTCGTTTTGATCATATTTGTGTTCTCATGCAAACATAAAATGTCTTCAACGAGGAAAATGACGATATGCAGCGAGATTCGGCATTAAATAATATGTGGATAACTTAAACCTGTTTTAACTAGTAACCCAATTAAACTACACCTTAAGGATGTAGATCCTCGATGGATGTCGCCTAATTTACGTTTGCCAAGTTAATGTCTACGTGCAAATTCGAATGTCTGACCGCTTTTTCAGTTTCACCAAAGGTGTCCAGTTTATATGACAACAAAATATACCACTTTTCATTTTATATCGAATCATTTTCTCTTTATTGGTCTACTATTGTCCCTTGCCTATGAATTGCAAACGCACAACAAGAGGAATAGAGGAATACCAGTCCTTGCATGCTCTTTTTATAAATTAATCATTCGCGGAAACCGGACCATAAAAACATATGATATTATGCGACTAGAAGTTGGCATATATACCTTTTATGGGCTTTTTGCGATGTTTTTTGGTACACCCATTACGGGAAGGGAAGGGTCTAAAGGTTTAAATTAAAGATTGCCTGTGGATGCAAATATTGCGTCTCAGTGCATGAAATCGCCAAGTTTTGAGGATAGGACTTTTTGAATTTAGTGAAAAGCGTGGTTTCCTAAAAATAACTTGCTCATTTTCACATAGCGTCATCTGGTCTACGTAGAAAGGGATGTGTTTTCAAGTTCAGCAGTTTCCGTTTGGTAAAAAGCTGAGTTTATACTACATAATTCTTGAAAAAAAACGCGCGGAAACTCAAGGTTATTCTAGGATATCTATTAGCATATACAACCAAACTGACTTCAAAGTATCGTAAATTTCCGGTAACACAATTTATAGACATAAATCAAGTAAACGAATTACTAAAGGTGGAACGTTTTGTTGCCCAAGAATAATCGTCTTAGTATTTCCCCATCGCCTTTCATGACATTGTTCGCATACTGTATGTGAATCGCATTAAGGACGAAGAGATCCAGTGTCAGATATATAGCCAAACCGGAAGGATAACCGAGCACTGGATTGATGTGAAAAGCGTTCAAAAACATTCTTGCTTTCATCAACACCGGCGCAAAGAACCTCATTTAAATATATTTTCAAATGTTTACGTTGCACCAGCGTTCGCGTCCTCGTGGGAACGGACGAAATCGGCGCAGTTTTAGGAGTAAAAGTGCATGGTCAAGGGAGAGAAGTCGTAAATCATGCAATTGGAAAAGTGGGCAAAAATTGAGATTTATGTTCTCCTCTTGACTTGCGGTTGCAATTCAACACCTGCAAATGCTTAACGTGTACGATTACTGATATTTCTCTTGAAAAGCGCAGTTACAATCAAAAAATAAAATGTACTCTGGATTTTGACTGCGACTGGTCATGATCGAAAAATTAAAAACCAACTGCCGGGAAGATTAGTTTGTATGACATACGACAATCAGAGAAGCATTTTACATAACATCAAGTCAATACGCGTTTATGGTAAGAAGTAGAGTTGCAGTAGGGGGTTTTACGGCCTAAGAACATCCGTTCACAAAGGTTGTGCGACAACAATTTTCTGTACGCCTTTGGGTCATTTATAGAAGTTTCGAACAAACGTACGCATACAAGCATTACAGGTTTAACAGTGTTATGGGTTTTAAGTGAGACATGGTTAACGTGCTTTCAGAATTGTATTTATTAATGCGGTATATTCAAATGATGAAAAATGCTTTTACGGAGAATTTCAAAAGTCTATTTCATACAATCATTTGGAGCACTGACTTTGTTAATCGGTCGTTTCTGACTCATTTTCGAGACCATCTGAAGACACTAACATAAAAACGTGCTACCGCGGATGGGTTTCGACACTTGCGAGCTGTATTTAGCATGCCATCTCAGAACAATCAGGATTATCGATTCTTGAATTTATCATAAAGGGTTATTTGCTCGCCGGCATCTAGGTCATTTATCGCCGTGATCTCAGAGCCAGTAGCAGGCAATGGTAGAGTAATGATATAAATTTGGAGAAAGTTATTGCTTTTTCCCTACGTTAGCTCTGCGATACTAGAGACTCCTAGGTTATTGGGCTCGGAGCCAGATATCTCTTGGGTTTTGCGACAAAACTCCGAAATTAACAACCCATTTTCATTCTGTTTTTTGATTTAAAAGCTTACACTAATATAGAAAAACGTGCTTGACGGGACAAATATGGTAACTGTCAATGAAAAATAGTAAAAAATATACAAGTTTAATTCTATGTAAGTGGAAACAACTTCACAAGGCAGTCACTTTAATTGCATCATTTTGTCATCCTTCGTTCAAGACTACGTTGTGCTCGCCGTAAAGAAATAAAGCCTCAAATTGCAAACCGGATTGTACGTGGAGTATTTTACTTAATTACTTATTAAAGCAAATGGCAACTATTCTTTTCCGTAAAACCTCGACATGAGCAGAGTCAATTCGTACACTACAAGACCATTCATAGCCTTCTGAATGGCATTCTTTAATGACTTGTGAATAGCTCTCACGATTTGATTATCAGACATTGCAAACCCTGAAAAAAACAAAAGTCAAAACTATCTTCAAGGTAAACGCAAATGCAAACCATAGCAAAGACACTTGCTGATTTCAAACAATCAGCGAAACTGTCTTTTATATTTGTCATTTGCATTTATAGAACGCTTTTCCAAAGAACATCTAGTTCCGTAGGACAAGATGCTCACTTTTAGGAAAGCGCATTTTTTAAAATAGTGACTAATGCAGTTTAGCATGTTTACAGTTAACCGCGAAATCCACCTAACCAACAGTGCACACCAAAAACGCCCTAAAGGTTTGTCGTTCCTTTTAATTGGCATATTAAAATGCATTTTAATATGCATTCTCCAAACCAATTTTGTTTTTATTGTACCATAATGCATGTTTTGACTTAATTAAGGGATAGAAACAAAAAGAAAACGGTTCTTTTACGAGCAGTATAACATCTTTTTGTAAAAGCGTGAATCACAATAAAATCATCAGGTACTTTTATATGAAATAACGTTTTAAACTTAACCAGGTAACGCACCTTTAAATTCGTACCGCTTTCAATTACTCCAATTGTAATGGTGATTATTGTTATACTGGTGCTAAAGCGTATTTTGGAGAACTACAAGGACAGCACTTTAATCGCCTTGCTTTCCACACTGCTGCACTTTATGAGCAAGGCGTCATTAAATTTTACACCACATATCTTACCGACCATTTAGACTAATGAAAAATAATCCTGCTGTTGCATATGTTCTTTGCAAATCTTGATTTTAATTTCCCTGCATCTCATGCACTACTAGTTAAATGACTATTTTTCGATGGTTTCATCAGACTACAATCTTTTGCTTATCGCAAATTATTTATCAGGGCATTTTCCTGTACACGAAATACCCGAATTCGGAAACGTGCATGATTTGGCTCGCAATGAAAGAACCCCGATACTTTGTTACTTGGAAATCTGTGTCGTTTTAGTTAAACGACAGGCCTCAAGGACACTTCAATTCTTACATTACGTTTAAGCCGGACCTTGATCTTTTTCCGACATTACTATACATGCTGGCAGAAGCAATGCTCAGTAATAGGGAGATTTATTGTGTCAGGTTTGCCATCATATTGCCGAAACTTGCAGATTATCAAAAAAGGATCTAATGAGTCATCAGCTCTTGTACTAGGAATCTCATTTCATCGAATTTCCTATGCTTATGACTGCACCTTTAATGAATTATTAGTACGCATATGATGTAGACAATTGGCGTAAAATGCTTCTGGCGTGCTAAAGATTGGCGAAAATGCGAGTGGTGCCGCAACGGACGTTTCTGGACTCCAGCATTGCGTCACACCGCGATTCCCGTTACTGATAAACAGGGCTTTGATACATGCTATCTTCGTTTAGTTAAGTTCCAAACCACGTTAGATCGCAAACGATAAATGTTTGTACTCGAGTCCTCATTGCAGGGGGAAGATAAATACCCTTTGCAAAAACATTAATTTTCCGTCACATTGCAGTGACCCCCGTTTCTGAACGGGGTGATGTAGGTGCATTTTGGTTTTCCTTTTCCGAACTATAACTCAGAGTATCGGGCTCGCTACCAAAAGCAGTCTGCATTCGCAAGATCAAAAGGCCATGGCTAGGGTGGCGACGACAATCGTTACACACCCATGAGTAATTATCAGTCAGTTCCAGCCTCTGACATCCGGAGGTTCTAACGGTTGGACCTTTTTCAGTAATTTTAAATTTCAAACCAGTTGCGCCTAACGGCTGATTCACATTTGCCAGTTACGACCAAAAATATAACCACTCCGATAGGGGGGATCTTTTCTTGTTTGACCGACTGCAAACAAAATCATGGGGACACATGCGACAGCCAACGCCCTAAACGTGGTTCTAAAAATAGGCTTTAAATGTCAATTTCCATTACTTATCGCCGTTGGCAGACTGTGAACCGTTTAATCTAACTCAGAAGAGTTTTATGGCACACTGAGCGCTATTAAGTGAGTTAAAAAAGCTCAATAAATTCAGTTTAAAACACCAATAATGATATAAGTGAAGGCTAGACAAACAAGTCGCAAACCTATGTATCCCCCGAAAAATTTTAAATACAGTGTTTTCCAGAGACGTTTTCGGAGTTACTGGTTTTTCAAATGAAAAAACAAAACAAACGGAGTTGCTTCGACGACTGTCAGATCTTTTGTCTTGGTTGTTTTTTTCGTCTAAGAACCAACATATTCAAGTTTGCTGGTAAAAAATCCGCCACCTTTTCAATCTTGATTTGCAATTCTAGTCTGCGTCTTATCTTTGAGTCAAGGTAAATGCTTTGACAAATAAGCAGAAGTTTTCATATTGAGGCAACTCATAAGTGTATTTGCCCGTATAGTAAATGAGTTTAGTGCTCATCCGAGTATTCCACCATCTTTGGAAAAACCACTTATAAAAACCTGCAGTGCATTTGACTGGAGTCAGACCACAATACTGACGGCTGACTAATGGTCTCAATTTTACGTTTAACTATAGCACGACGGTGAGTTACTACGTTCTGCTCCCATCTGGACCCTCTTTATCCCTCACAGTGTTAAAGTAGACAAAAGGTTTTACAGTTTTTATGTATATTTGCACCCGGCTGTTCGAGGCTAGTTTGCTGTTCGACTCTGTGTGGGTGGGACACGCCCGATAGGGTACATCCTCGAATTTCAGTGAAACGTTTGCAGTCAACCGTTGCAAAAGTGGGGAGACTGTGTTTTGGGGTGCTTAAACACGGACTCTGATTGGCGCGTTTGGGTGAAGCCAATGCTTCAAGTGTCAAACGGAGTCGCTGTAGGTGTCATAATCACCGTCGTGCACAGGCGAGTGAACTTCTAGTGCCGGTGTCGGCATTCCACGGTCTCCACCTGCTCCTCCTCCGCCACCTTTTTCCTCCATTGCTGTGCCTACTTCTTTTTCCGACCGGCCGTATCTTCCTGCTGACTCCGATGGAAGTCTCTGTGGCCTTGGTTCAGGGGACGGAGAGGAGCTCTTCTCCCTCGGGGGATAGTCCGGTATACTGGGCAGCCAGCCCTTTACCAGAGCATGTTTCATACCATTCGGAGGGGGTTGAGCGTTCCCCAGCAGAGCGCCGCTTGAAACCCCAGTCTGGAGGATATCAATGGGGAGGGGAAAGATGATGGTGGAGTTCTTCTCGGCAGAGATGGCGCACATTGTCTGCAGGTAGCGGAGCTGAAGCGCCAGTGGGGAGGAGGCAATCACCTTGGCGGCCTCCTTCAGGGCGCTGGAAGCACGATGCTCGCCGGTGGCAGCGATCACCTTGATTCATGTTCAGAGTTAACAACAGTTAGCCGAACGAGTACTTCACCAGGAATAATAAATGTTTACAGCATAATGTGTGGTGGTAGTACAATGTTAATAGACCTTAAAGTTGCTTTGGGGAATTTACTTCAGGTGCAGGATATTTTGGCGTTGTTTTTAAAAAAATATGACCGTTAATTTTTATGAAGTGTAATGCGGTTCGAAGGCGACTAACCATGTTTGGTTGGACTGGCTCACAGCCGCTACACCCAACACTACTCCTCTAGACTACTTACGGTGCCTGCAATTTTAGGTGATCTACTTTCCTATCGTTTCACAATTTGAAATTCCCGCAAGATCCGTATCGCATTGTTGTGCGTTTGATGTCGCTGTCGTTTACTCTTAACTGGAATCCTTACAATAAATCCACATCAAGTACGAATACGACAAGAGATCAAACGTCTGACTTTTTTTTATGACTGGACAGTTTTTTGATTCATGGCTTCTTTGCTTTGCCTCTTTCTGGTCTCCTAAAATTCACGAGGCTATCAAATTTAATCTGTCGTCCTTCTTCCACACACAAGTTATGAGCTAGCGGTATTACCTACACTGTCTTGCTTGGCATAGAGAGATCGGTCTTTGATGACATGCGAGCATACAGTTGGTGGAAAGCTTCGACATTAAAGCAAATCATCGCTGTCTAACACTGAGTCTGATTCAAAAGTGCCTGTCAGAACGCCGTGCTTTGTGATACCCTTGACGGGATGGTCATGTCTCAGTGCATTTTATGTGTAGGGAAAACACCTATTTACGCAATCAAGATGTTTTCACAACAGTGGACTATGTACGTATTTTGAATGCAGGCGATGTACTGAGGTAGGGCGAGTACTTTTTCCTGTTTCCGAACAGTAAAGCCTCATTCATGTAATGTTAAAATGGAGCAACCTAATATAATTAATTTTACAGGATTCTGGAATGTTAGACTTCGACACTAACGCAAGGCCTTTCTCCTGAAATATGGTTTGGGCGCTGACAATATGCGTCGTTAATAGCAAGCCAACATTATAAAAAATAATTTGCCTCGCATTGTGGACGAGCCAGCACGCTATGGAAATCCGAATAACGTCGGCAATTTGAATCAAAACAATGAGCGATGGGTATTTTAGACAGGTTTACACGCTTTTTGTCGGTTTTTCAATCATATTTTGCATTTAAATTAGCCATTTGTTCCAAAAATGTTATTCGCACTATATATGTGTATATGTGTTCACGGAGGCGCACGCAAACAGGTATCTGTAAAATGTTGCCAATAGAAGCGAAGAGATGAGTCCCAGGAAGCAGTCTTGAAGAAGAAGACACGATCGCCGGGACAAGAGCTTTAATAGCCTGACGTTTCGGATTCCTGCTCGAATCCACCATCAGAAACATAAGCAGATAAGGGTGGCTCATGCACATGCGGCTGCAGTATTTATAGGATGCAGTAGCCATGCTACCGCATACCTATGAATATTCCCGGCTCCCTCCCCTTCACCAGGGTTCGTTGCCCGTGGCGTGATGGCCGATATTTGCGTAGTTAATTGCTGCAATTTCATCACGTGCGTTGGATGTTGGTTGATGTTCGATGATGTAAAACGTATTATTCTGTTGTACGAGCTATAAATCAGGTGTTAAATTGTTTCGAATAGAATACTCTGCGCAAAATAGGCACGTTTGTAATGGGCCATGAGACCTTAGACAGAATAACTGTTTCGATGCAGTTACCTTCATTAAGTGCTGTTGTTTATTCACTAGTTTTCCAAGAGGCTCATTTTCCTCTGAGAATGTTCGCGGATTGATTCTGAAAGTAAATTCTGCGATAACGCATGGTCTAGGGAACACATTATCTTACAAAATTGTTCTTAAGAGACTGCAGGACGGAACAAAACGTGTAACAAACAGGCATCTTGCACGAACTAGTTGATTTGCAGCTAGTTTGGGCGTTGCTGCATTGAAATTTGAGTAGTATTAGACTCGACTAAAAGTAATTCTTAATCATCTTGTTTTACGAAATTCCCCATATCTGTGACATGTTTGCTGTAGTGCATTTTTGGGTGACAATCAACGCGCCAACTGGTGGTGATCATACTGTAGTTGAAGTCATTGATGACACATTCGGATGCTCTGCAGTTTACCCTCAGTCAGTTTAGAATTCGAAATGAGGCATGACATCCACCTAGATGAAAACAATTACTTATCCCTTTAGCTGACTGTAAAATTTCTGTTCATCCGCATACCTAGTCCCCATAGAGCACATTGCCAAAGAACGAATTAGTCAGTGTAGCCCCGGGCGCCAGTTGGCACTGGTAGGCGTGGTGATTTGTAAGTGCTGGGAGCCTCAGAACGTCTGTGCTGTGCTTGGCTCACCAGATGGTGCTGATGATAAGTCAATAGCATTATTTGGACGATGGCACATTTAGCGATTTATTTTCTTAAACGTATCTCCTCCTCATCCTTCTTCACCCTAACCTTCATAGTAACATCACAATACCGTGACGAATAATCTGTATTTTGAAGAGATGTAGTTGTTTGTCCTTGTTTATATATCAGAAATCACCCGGTCAAGGATGATTTTCAACGACACAAATTCTGAAAGGCATTGCGGCTAATCGAAATAATTATATCGATTACGCCCATTCTTAAAAAACCTTCACCACCGTGAGTTGTGTTTTGCTGCCTAGTATTCCCCTACCATTTCGACCTGTTTGACGGCGCAAACGTATTTTATCTCCGTCTGCTACATTTCTGAACCACTGGCTGCACATTAATTAATTAAATGCCATCTATTTGACACATATCGAGGATTAACATAAAAATGCTATTACGGATACATTTCTTTAAAACGCAGTTAAAAGCCCGTATGCCCTTATGAGGTTGCGCTTAAGCAGAGCACAGTACTCAAACTCGATAAAAATTCTACCATGGCCTTTATTTGACGATATTGTTTGCTGCAAATTAAGTTGGGTTAGAAAAACTGTTCTTAAGATACTGAAGATGTACCTTTTCATGGAATGTCAACCGAAATTAGTAAATGCGTTTTCTAAGTTGAAAATATTACTAAGTAGAGTCGTGATACTTATCACCTTGCAGCATAATTCCGCAAGAATTTGGTTATTTCGGGATGCCGGCTTTAAAGGTAATACTTTTTTAACCGCCCGCAAAAGTACGCTATGCAAAATGTGATTTTCGACTACCTTATACGTTCGAATACATTTTGCAGAAAACATACGTACACATTTTTATTTGTTTACTTATTTGGTAGAACATCGCGTCTTCTTCAACATGTATACTTAAATGAAGGGTATGATTCATTTATAAAATCTTCTTATTATGGAGTTTTTCGGGGCCTTGAAATTCTTGCTCAGTGAAAATTGTGTCTCAGCACTTTCAGTCTTAGTTTGTTGCATTTACTATATGAATCGAATGAACTGCCACATATCACGAAGCCTATATAGCCTCCTCATAATAACCAGCAAACATATATGAATTTTGTACACGACAAATACGCAACTTGCAGTTTGCAAACTCTGAATGCATGTGTTACGGCAGGTCGGATCCAAGAGCATTCGAGAACTGGAAAGAATTTATAGCCCTTTTTTTAAGAAAAGAATTTTCAAAAAAGCAAGCTTTTGTACAAGAATACACTTGAGTTAATATTTTTATGCAGGTTTCTATGGGATATACTCAGATGTAGAAATACATTTAAAAAGTGGGTAAAACTCACTGTATTAAGTATTCAAATTTTACAGAGTATAGTTTTTCAGGCGGCCGAAAAGAAATTTGTTCAAAAGTTAGCATCCCGAAGAAAATGCAATATCTTTCGATTATGCTGCACGGTTATTACTATTACAACCTTTTTTAATTAGTCTTTTCGAGTGGAAAACGCACTTCAGAATTTCGGTCAAAATTACATGAGCTGGTGCATCAACTGTTTGTCCTGATAAAAATTTAACCGGTGCATGCGTTGATGTCCACCACGTCTTCACACAGCACGGTGCGTGCGGAAAGGAAGGATAAATCTGATGCGCTTTGAAAGTACCAAAGTGCGATTAACTTCCTGACCTGGGCGGCTACCAGATAATGCGACAACTCGGTTCTAATAATCAATACTGCGTATCCAAGGGGTGATTGAACTGAAGGCCGACATTGTTGCTTTTTAACTGCGCAATTAGAGCAAACCAGTATATTCAAGGTCTACTGGCTCAGACACTAATTTTCATAGTAGAATATTTGGGCCAAATTTAATCGGCCTCAGTGGGTAACCGCGTACTATTCATAAATTTCCGACGAGCGGCTTGTAGGATACTTTAGAACAAGGTTATACCAGGATTGCAGCATAAGTGCTAGTAAATAGCTAGTACACGCGTGGGGTGACGCTATTTTGTCACTGCATGAAGCAGCTACGAGTGGTTCGGCTTATCAGTGAGTCCCCCAGCATCAGCTCTGCTTTTTTGTTGATAATCCAATTTTTAAAAATGTCGTTTTTCAATTTCCTTAGAAATTAACTGCGAACTTCTAGTAGATCAGCATATTCCAGGTCTATGGGCTCATCCATATATGGGTTGCGAACTGGCTACTTCAGAAGCTACAGTCCTTAATCGCGGATTCACAAGCAGCAGTGCACTCGGAAGAACAATTCCTTGGTAAACTAAGGGCACTCACAGTCGAACCGAATGTAAGGATGGACCAATGAATCCGGATGGTGTTTCTTGCAGGGACAGAGGCGGCCCCATTCCTACTTTCAAGGCGTACTTTAAAACAAATTTAACTGTCGCTCAAACCTAGCCGACTAGCATTACGCGTAATGCGTAAGGTTTGCCTCTTTAATGAGGCCCCAGCCCGTGGACCTAGAATATACTGATCTTGACCAAGTTCGCCGTCAACTTTTAGGGAAATTAAAAAGCGACAATTTCTAAATTTGAGTGTCTACCAGAAAGCAGACGGGGCATGTTGAGCAACCCACTGATAGGCCGAGCCCCTCGCAGCTGTGTCATGCGGTCGCAGAATAGCGGCGAAACACGCATGCATGGGTTTTTGACTAGTGCCTGTGCTGTTAGTATGGTATCCCTTTTACCCTGACGGCTGACAAGCTGAGTAAATGCTTCATTAATATGTGGTCATCATGGCATCCGCCGATCAGGTTGAATTCGAGAGAACTCCATCGATTTTGCCACAAACCTGGCATATGTCTATGGGACCAGGCCGTTTATTCACGACATAAGCAAGAATAGTCCGCTGGAACCCCGTTGGATGCCCTCTGTACATGAGATGCCCTACTGTTTATTTGACTGCCGTATTCAACGCACCATCTTTAGAAAACACTAGGAGAATAAAAGACACGCCTCGATATCTATCCTGTACATTGGCCTGGATGGTGCAGTTGGCAAATAGCCTACGGGTGCACATTTCAAAATAGTTTTCCTCGGAACCACTGGGCATAAACTGGGAACGTCCCTTTCAGCCCAACAGAAAAGATGTTTCTGTCACTAAGTAAGTGTCCGTTAGCTGTTCACTTTATTGTCATTCGTGTAGAGTGGTAAAGTGGTTTTATGCTCTCGAAACTACTTCTTGAGATATATAAAATACAAGATTTTAGAGGGGGGAGGAGCGGACAAGAACAGAAAGCAATTGTAAATTAGATACACTTTAATGCTGTTTAGACGCACCCTTGCTCTGGCCTCCCGAGTTGCCTCGGCTTCCGCCGCCATTGCGCGTTGAAGGGCCACTGGCAGTCGTACATCCTTAATTTCGACACGCTCAACCTAACAAAATGCATAATACACATGTCATAAACAGTTTAGCTGACAGGGTAATTTACTTCAGCAACAGATCACGCCACAGTGTCAAATTTAAGTATCAGTTATGAATCGCAGGTTGTTGAAATGTAAAAGTTTGTTTAATAAAAGTTGAAGTACCCAACAAATGCAGGCAAACGACTTGACTTTGGCATTTTATGCAGATAGTCCTCAAGCAATGTGCAATAATTTGCGTGCAATGGAAGTATTCGATGCATTCGCAGCATTGAGCGTACAGATAGTCCAAACAAGCGGAAAACACCTGCATACTAATAGTATCGTCAAAATATGTACGAGAGGTCGCGCACATCACAATTTTTATTCCGCCCTCTTAAGTAGGCGTTGGTAAGTGAGAAACAAATGTATTAGACATCACGATGGTCTGTCTTGATTATATTCCCTTATTTAGTGAATGCTTTCTAGGCTTAAAAATCTGAATTCATGTTTCCGTGGTAAAACGGCGTTGGAGTTTGATGCGACAAGGAATTCAGAATGGACTTGTGAAATGATGACTTGTTTGATTAAATTTTGTGGAGTAGGTGTGTTAAATTTCAAACTAAGCATTTTGTTGCAGGAAAATGCTTCATAATAAAAACAGCATTTAAATATAAACCGGGAGACGCTTTTTCGCAATAAACTGGGTCCGAAATGTGAACACGGGTAAATTCTGGAGGATTAAAAGCAATATATTCATAAAAAGATTAGTGGGTACTTAGAATCAGCTTTGAGTAGAATACGCGTATATGCAATTCAGTGATCAGAACCCAAATAAGAAAGCTTTACTAATTTATTAAACCAAAGCCTTTGTAGATACTCGCCAATGTCATCTTGAGATTAAAAAACTATAAGTTTATTCGAAAAATATTGAACGCCACACATGCCATTCTTCTAAATCGCTGGCTTAGCATGCGTTTCAAACAACGCCGTCTTGTCAAATATCAAAATTTGCACCGATGTCTTTGGGGTTTTTATTCAAAAGAATTAGTCGTCTGGAACATAATTTTCCAATAGGAGTACTAATTCAAGTTCCCAATACTGACCTAACTATTTAATCCTTTCGAAAAATGTTGCGTCCTTATAGTAAAAAAAACACAAGAGCAAAAGGCTGTTATCGAAATATTCTCCAGAAATACTATCCAAAAAGTCAGCTAGTGTTTTCTGGGAAATGGAGTTAGATGTAAGTAAGCATTATCATGTAAGTTTCCGCGTGGAAACCAGTGATTTCTTCTTTATCCGCTGGTGATTTGATTTAATTTGATCCTCCGTCTTTACATTCAATCATTTTATGCAATTGTACCTGCAGGGTATCGTCATGTGTCTACTGAGAGGGCTATATCGTCATTAAACATCCAGCATTTCAAAGAACATATTATTAGTAAAACAAGGGTTAGTGTACTGACGTAACCTAAAATTTTCCATGGGGCCTGAATGCCAGACATACTATGCATACATTGTGGACGTCAGAAGTAATAAAAAAACTAGTGTCGTTAGATGGGTTTTATTTCTGATTGCAGAAACAGTATATTTAAGCAATTTCATCATTTAGAAAATACGCTTTAGTGCTTGCATTTAAGCGTGGTTATCTGTTTCTAAGTTCTCAATATGGTTACCGGAGACTAACATCGGTTTGTTTTCGGCAGTCTTATCGAAGTAATCAGGCCTTGCTAAAAAAAGGATTCGGAAATAACTTCATGTAACACTGGAAAGATTGCTATGATAAGGATTTCATCAAAATAAAATTAAACAGCATAGTTTATAAATAAAGGGCGAACTGTATTTCTTCTAAAACAGAGCTCCAATGCCTGCTTTTCCTTAGAATTGCGATTTTTCGCTCAAGAATTAGACGCAAGATGTCTAGTGACAATTACGATAGTCAATAGGTAAAATCACCTTTTTCATAAGAATAAAATTTAGCTAAATGCCTAGAATCGCTTTCGATACAAGCTGCTGAATAATGATTACATTTGCGTTATCTGAACGCCAGTACATGCATTTTAATATTTGTTTCAAATCCCATAAGTGTAGGGAGATAAAAGCAGTCATCGAACCTTATGTGGTTAAAAAGGGAAATGTGCGCTCAAGTGTATCTGTTTAGAAGAATTCCATCAAAAATATAAAGTTAAAAAATAAGTGTTCATTGGCATTTGAAGCCAGATTCATTTCGGATATTTTGGCCAATTGTTTTATCCTCTTGACACTTGCTTTTAACAAGAGGAAAGATAAGACCGCAACAGTCGCCCTAAAACATTAGCTCTCGGAATAACAAGACACTATGGAAAGATAGTCTCAACAAGTCCAAATAAAAAAGGAGGCGTGTATGTTCTGTGCATAGCAAAGTCATAAAATCTCGTCGCAGTTACAATAGGGTAGGCTATAAAGTCTGGGCTTGAAATGTGAAATTGCTTATTATCCTGTTTTCGAGTTGTACCCAATGGTCGGCTGGGTTCTGTACGTTAAGGGAAATTGCACCCTCTGGCCATAGGAGTAATCAAAATGAAACTGTAGCTAGGATGGGCAATTATCCTAGGCCGTACATTTCTTATGAGTAATATCAAAATATCAGCCTTCCATAAATATCATGCTTCTATATCGTAAATAGCTCACTGTGGTTTATTTAAGTGGACAATTACGTCCAAACGCTGAGAAGTCCTTGTTTCCCTCCGCTCGCTGTTAATCTTCTTTAGATTTTGAGATGTTGCAAATGCATCTCACTATCCCAGCCGTAAAAGCGACATGAATGATCAAAATCGTTTCTTGCGTACTTTCTCTGTGTCAACCATTAGTCTATCAACGTGGGGAAGGTGTCTGCAGTAAAAAAAAGGAAATTTTGACGGCCGTAAATATCTGCCGTACTTTTTTCCTACTTTGGGCCCTAGCAAATGACAAAACAAGTACTCTGTTTAAGACGTATGACTTGACATCGGTTCATTGACAGTTCATCCCTATTTGTCCCTTTACCTGTTTTCTGATCCATTATCGTATGTACGTCGTGTCATCCTCATGGTATACTATGGAATTTTTAACATGTTTGATTTGCTAAGGTGATAAACAAATGATATCACATGGGATGATGAAATCAGAAAAATTATATTTCTTCCCTTGCTTGTGCTAACGAGTCGGTTGGTGGGCTCCACTGTTTAATAGAATAAAAAAACAAATGCAAAATTTTTACCAGACTACCGACAGACACGCTCTTTAAAGGGCAATATTTGTTTGAGCGAAATGGATTGATAGTTCATGCGTAATGAAAAATCTATGCAAACTGGTAGACCGTATGGTGCATTTAAATATTTAAGTCGCGAGCATTTTACCTTTCAGTTTACGGTTAAAAAACTAGTAATGTCTGGTAAACCCTGGATTAAATACGTGGTTCCTGCACCTCAAGTTATAGCTACTGTGCAACGGTGGGGGAAGTACCTCACCTAAATGTCCGTAGACTGTGGGCGGTGTCAAAAATAGACAGCGGTTTTCATGTTGTGGCAACACTTCATGCAGTAAACTGACGAAATGTAAAAAAACCAAAAATTGCTTGGGCTACTACCGAAAGCTTTATGGCGCGCTTCCCCATGGCAACGGAAATGAGTGCGTTAATTAACAAAATAATCAAAATGCAATTTTTAAACTAGTGAATCAGTTTGAATAATTCTCCGGGGTTATGAGAAGTAATTATTTTTATGCAATTTAATGTCTGCAATGGCCCGAAAAATGATGTCAAGATAAAGCTCCATATGGCAGGATCCACAGTCTACTGAGAGTTAAGCGGCGTCCTTTACACTAACCTTGACAGCTAATGAAAACAAAGGTTCAATTCTCTGTGTGGCCTAACAGATGGGCGCTGTAACAGTAAGTGTAACTCGACAAAAGGGAAATCAGGCCGTATCTTGGGTAGTACCGTATTCGGTGCTGTCATTTTCGCGTTAAAGAACAAGGGTACTGGCCTAAAGCACCTGTTATCACTGAAAACATTTTGATAATTTACCTTTTGTGTGTTTGCTTCCTGCTTATAAGCCAACAAATAACTATAGCATTAAAAATGAAGAAATTCACACACATCTTTTCCACGCGAGTGAGTGTAAATACATTAGTGGGAGTCGAATGGGGTGGGGGGCTGTGAGATCATACCTTGACGCCCCAGGCCTCCGTGGCAGCATCAAGTGTTGACTGCATGGTCGCAGACATCTCCTCCCTATCCATCAGAATCTGGGCTAAGTCCTTTGTGCCCAGTACATTCCTTAGCGTCGTTTGGGCCAGCAGCCGTGTCGACCTGGCGGCATCCTCTACATTGAGGAAGGAGACCGCGGGATTGCATATGCGATAGTAGACCACTGCGTCCACCGCCACGGTGACAGAGTCTCTTGTCAAGACCTCCTGCGGAGGGATGCTAAAGGTCACTGTACGTAGCTCCACCTTGCGAAAGCTATCAATACAGGGCAGGATAAAGAAGAGACCGGGACCCTTAGTGCCGTGGCCATCAGGAAGCAAACGACCCATCCGCAGTACCACTGCCCTCTCATATTCCGCCACAGTTTTGAGGCAGAAGAACATGGAGAAGGGAAAGGTGAGGACTACGATGACGTAGCTCAGGACAGTGAGTATTGAGGTCATCCAGTCAGTCGACTGAGAGATCTCCAGTTCCTCCATAAAGCCCTCTGAATCATTCTGAAAACTGTTCATTCTGCCGCGTCTTGAGGAGTGAGAACCATCGGGGGAGTCTGGCGAGTGCTTGAGTAGTCCCTCCTTCTCTGTCGAACAGTTATTTTCGTCAGACTTGCCAGGCGGCACTGCTGACGCGCTGTGAAGCAGGTCTATCGGAGGCTGTGTGTTCGAGGGTGGCCTACTGTAGGGAGTCAGTTCTAGCTGTTCCGCCTCATCGGGGGTGTTTACACGGGGTGGAGCGGAGGGGATAATGGCGTAGTTGGTCTGCTCGATTCTGATGTCACTGTGATGACTACCGTCCAGCTCCTCTTCTTTAATGCTTTCTGGCTCAGGAGACGGGTAGTCTCTGCGCACCACTGTCGCTGCGGTTGCTGCTGTCTTTTGGGGAAAAACGGTGCGGTCGGACGGCCGAGGGCGTTGATGCTGCTGTTGCTGCGGCCTTGGTTGCTGCTGCTGGGGATGGCGACGATGGGGAAGCTGTTGTTGGTGCATTTTAGTGGTAATGAGGGGACCTCTAAAACTTTCAAAACTCTCCGACTTGGACGGGCGTTGGGCCTTAGATTTGCCGTCCATGAGGGTCTTCCCCATAGTGCTTTACAGTGCAGCGGAGAGAAGGAGATGCTTCATGGAAGGGACAGTGGGTGCGGCGTCCGTGGTGGTGATGGTGGTGATGACGGTTCAAGTGACGGCAGACTCCCTGCTGTTCTTCATTCATCACTGGCGTAGCGGCAGAAGGCAGGCGCGCAGCTTATCCTCTGATATTATTTTAAATTCGCTCCGCCGCAGGATGGTCAGTGCTGCACTCGGGGTGGAAAGGTGATGTCTGAGACGACTTTCCCTGCCTACGCAGGCTGCATACAAGTCGGGCGCGCACACGCGGATACCTGAAATTTGCGCGTAAGCATAACCGGCCGAATACGCAGGCCAGGCTCCTTACCGAGGCAATCCGATTGGCTGTCGATGTCTGTCCTCCGGACAGGAGCGAGGGCCACGAACGCATAAAAACTAGCTACCCAGTAAACCGGTAGTTGCGAGTTGACTTGATTAATTTTCAAGTGGAAAACACAGGTGCTCGCATGTTGATGGAGCTGGGTTAATGCGGAATTTGCCAACTAGCCAGTCTGTCTGTCTTGAGACCTATGAGAGATCTGATGTTCAGCATGCATTGAGATATCAGTTTTAAATAAACGTCCAACAAAAATAGTGAGAAAAAAATATATATGGATATGTGACATAAAAACAGCTACTTAGAACGTGATAATCAAAGGGCAATCGAGAGCAGTAAATACATCTGCGATAAATAAATGTTCTTTGTAGATAGCATAAGGTCAAACTGTACAACATGATGGAGTTGTTTGAAAAACGTCTTGACAACACACGAGGAGTACTTCAATGTCTGAAAAACTATAAAAAAGGCATTGGAAAAATTGCATGCAGCAAAAGCCTTCACCGTGAGAATACAATTTATGAAACCAAAAGTAAAGTCAGCTGAATGTCTAGGCAGAAACAGATATTTTAAAACTGTTTTCCTAACGCAGCGGAACATTCATTGTAGAGACCTTTTACAGTTTGAAAAAAAAACTTAAGAATGAGTAGAATTTTAAGTGGAACGTTGCTAAAGAAATGACATATGGATTTCACCATAGCTGATCTCTGTAACAGTTTTTGTCTTCGCGTTTGATAGAAAGGACAATTTTTTTGATGAAAACAGAGTTATGATTAGTTTTTACGGACTAGAATTATAATGCACTTTTATGCACGGTAAGAATCACTTATTTGTAAAAGACCGGTCTTAGACTTTTATGAAAGTCCTAGTGTCAGAATATAAAAATATGTTAAATATTTGGTAAGAATTTATTGCCTGTGTACTGGCTGCATTTTTAATGCAAATAGTTTAGTGAACACGTTCCCGCTATCACACTGGGTATGTACACTGTAAAGTGCATTTTTGCTTATAAAATACGTTAAAGGCGTTGTCTACTGAAGATACCGGTCAAGGACAAGAGTAAATGGGACAAAGAAAAGCCAACAGAAAAGCCATTTTATTCAATTTAACACCCCTGATATACAAAATTTTGGCGTTCAATATACGTTATTATAATTACCAGGACCTGGAAATTAGTGACGGGCAAAACATATTTTTTCTTCTGGCTTCCGTTGTATAACCGCAGAGTTTATTTCAAAAAAGAACGCACAAATAAAACGCATGCATAACACGAGGGCCATTTATCACATATAACACTCGTATTTTTTTAAAAACGCGACCGTCTGACAAATACTGATTGACGATGTGAACATGTGGCTATTAATAGTAGGACTTCTGGGACCACTGCAAAAAACACCTTCTCTGCATTTTTCTCGATTGCTTTGATTTGCTGCTTGGTATAATAAACATTGCTATTAAACTATCATGTTTCTAATCCCCAATAACTAAGACAGTACGCCGAAACCGGCTCACAGTATAATAATGTATTTTTTGCTTCAAGTGTGGGCCTTGATATTTATCACAACTGAGCACGGCAAAAGTCCCAACAGCAAAATATTTCTCCGAAAATAATAAATTGCCCTCTGAAGCATACATCGCCGTGAGCACTTTGAATGCACTTTCTCCTTCGCTGACAATGGTATGCTACGTTTACAAAGAGCGGAAGGACGGTCTGCACAGATGAGTAGAAAAGAATCAAAAGTTGGCGAAACAAACTGCAAAGAATAATTTACGCTCGCCCAAAATGGCACTTCTTGCATGCAGCGCTATTCATCCCATTTGATGGAAAATTAGCCGTAGGATGACGATTAAGACCATTTCTGCCTTGGGAACGCTGCGATACTGAGTACATCTTTAGTGCCCGAAAAATCTGTTGACAGCTTTTCAAGGACTGTCCGTATTTACCTATTTGTCTACGAGAAATTTGTTGCTAAGTGAAGCAAACCACGACTTTGTAATTTTTTTGTTAAAACTACTATTTATGGACATTTACCATGATTGACAGGCAGGACGACTAAATTGACGAGATTGTATCGCGTGAGTCTTACCTAGTCTTGATTTCGAAGCTTGATATGCCATGAGCTCCTTTTTGCCCCGGTGTTTTTCAAATGTTTTGCGTTTGTTTATCATAAAAAGTCATTATATCCTAGCTTGTTGCATCCACTATTTTGTTTTGTGACAGTTTCTGTCATCTTCAAAATGTAAATAGCTATTGTCATGGCAGAATTTTCTAAACTCTCTGCATAAGGACAAAGCATCTTAAAGCAATTGCACAACCGGTAGCTTGGAATAGTGTAAAACGAATAAGGACTCGAATCTTGTATAAAGGAACTCAGAAATTAGTAAAATTCAGAAAAGCTAAATTTACTTTTTCTTTAACTACAATAATTCGGGCGAAATGAAAATTCCCATGTGGGGAAAATCGCACATTTCCAGTCCTTTAAGAGGTAAGGTTTGTTTTATTTACTAGGCAAAATCACTGGAGAAATGAGATAACTTTGTTCACCTTGACTTTTCTTGCGGATGGTTACAGCGAAATGTTGTTGGTCTCCTCCTTACTAATTATCTTTTCATTATGGGTATTCTTAAGCAAACTTATATTAGCCTGTTTTGGTTCTCTGTAAATAATCTTACGGAATCTTCCTCTAAGCAGGGAGATTAATTCTGAAATCGAAAAATTCTACTATTTTTATAAAATAAAGGTGGTTTCGCAGAGTATGTGATCTGCTCAAAAGGCACGCCCATATTATTACATATAATTATTGATATTAGTATTATTGGCCCACATACATGTATATCGCCCGAAGTTATGTCCCTGTACAAAAGCTGGACATTTAAGGTGAAGAGTCTGCTATTTCACAGTTGCTAATGTCAACGCTTCAAATGCTTCCCTTAGACTTTGGTTATTTTTAAAAGTTTAAGTGGGAAAATTGTGCATCGACCTTTAAGACTGCAAGCTTCACATACGGTCCAATAAAAATTGAATCTGTTCTTCTCTATAAAAAACAGCTGTACTTTTATCGAGTGCAGGAGGTAAGCTGGCATTTATGCATTTCGACTTATAAAGCATTCCAATCCTGCTCCGTATGTAACGTACTAAAGTCGAGATGCACTCTTTTATTACTCTCGATGTGCTTCTGATGAGCAGAATTACACGATAACGCCTACAATAAAAACTATAATTTGAAACATAAAAACAAAATAATCCTTGGTAGGACTGACTTGTGTGCCGTCCTAAACAGGACACGGGAATTGGCACAGTCAGCCCATGCAAAAAGGTTGACCTGCGGATGATTCCGGAAAGAGCAAAACATTCCCATTTCCTAACCGCAACAATAACCCTTGCCGTAATCTCTACCCCAAGTCTACCCTAATCCTCCAATCTGCTCTGAACACTAGTAACTGTCTTAACCCTACGCCTATTGCTGACTTACTTTTCTGTTAAATTTAAATCTAGTCCAGACCTGAGTGCTCTACATAACCCTAAAACTAACGTTAAAGCCAGTCTTATTTTTTCTTGATGTTAGCTCAAACAACTCTATTGCAGGCGATTTCTGTTCTCATGTACCTTTTGGTGGGCCCTATAAGTCACTTCTACCCTAATTGTATGCAAATGAACAGGTTAGATGGTTGTTCGATGCAAAGCATCGCCTCGTATTTCAGGCCATAAAAACATTACAAAAAGGGATCAATACCGGGTGGTCTATTAAAAACTGCATTAAACAAAGCACTGAAATCATTCCGGCCGCTTTGATTTCTACAAGAGTTGCTGTATAGTAGATGTAATTATTATGTAATAAAGTATCCGAATGCCTAAATTAGTCGTTAATTTCGTTCTGGCAAGGATATATTGAAGGACCTTAATAAGCTGTCGGTAAACTGTGGGTCATGTCATATGATGGTAGTGGTAATGGAAAGGACTACAGGTGTAGCCAGCAAACCGGTCAGAAAATTGTCAGAACGCTGAGGAAACACAGAATATGGTAGGCGCAAAAAGACACTTTCGATTTACATGATGAATGTATAGATATACAGTAATCGGCTGAATATTCCGTGGCGTTCCATCTTCAAAATGGTTCCTGGCCATCAAACAGCTGAGCCTATCCCCTGTCAGACATTTCTGTTATCCCTTAATTCGTGTTAAATTGATCGCCGTATTTTGCTTCTCAGCTCTTGGATACAGCTGTCAGTCATCAGTGCTTAACTCAATTACGCACAAACATACATCAGAACACAATCGACAGTCTGCCGACAGGAAATCGCGGTTTGCCATCCTACTCTTGCCCGTAACTCTTCATATGCTATATCGTTTCATGTGCCACTCTAATTGGGAAAGGAATATTCACTTTTAGAACGTCTAGTATTTGTAACGACACAAATAATAATTTTCAACTCACACGGGGTTACTTTTAGCGAACGTTTTCATTATGTTGCTTTAAGGCGTGTGTGGACGCAGAGTCTACGTCTTCAGCGTTACGGTGAATTGCAAATTCTGCATGTCAGGAAAGGCAAAACGTACGACAGCGGTCAAAAAAGGTAACCGGTGAAGCATTTCTATAAAAGGTAGGGTTATAATATATGTTTTACGGTTGAGACATCATAGCAAAAAAGCTTGGAGGGGAACTGAAGAAAAAAGGCCATAAACTGCGATGAGGCTTTGTTTTCGGTAATAAAAGAAACGGAAGCCGACCTCGTAATTTGAAGAAAAAAACTGTCGGTTAGTGATCACAGTTGTAAAGGCGTAGTATGTATCATAAAGTTCACCGGTGGGTATCCAGACGTAAATGCTATGGGGACGGTTGGAATAAGCATAGAAATACGCCTTTTGTATCCCCTCAACCGCGGACAAATCTTTTGAATTGTACCTAAAAACTACGCATGGGAAGTGCCAACCAGCGACTTTATGTAGGCATTTTTGCAGCAACGCGTCCTCGGCGTGGTTTGGTTCAAAAAATGTTCCTTCACCGGGATTAGGGCCGCCAAAGGACGTGACTGCATTTCGACGGACATTTCTTCCGACTGATGCCTCAGTTGATATGCATAATTAGCAGTTCTCGATAGGGAACCTACCCCGATCATATACTTTATCCTTACATGCAGGTCTTCGTGGTATGTCGTCCACAATGATTTTTGGCTAGAACGGATCGTCTGCCGGGTTATACCATTAAATCACAGACACAATTAGTGTATTGCGAAAGTCTAACGGAACGATTACTTGCAGTGGCTTTGGAGCATTGAATGTACTCTTTGACACAGTGGCCCTTTCAAAAACAGTTGAAACACCTGAATGCATACAAAATATTCATTTCCTGAAAAATAGTTTAGGTATAATTAATATTATTTTTCTGGCGACAGTTTGCGCTTCAATCATATATGCTGACAAGATCAGAACTTTCAGAATAAATTGTGTAACTCATATACTTCGGAAAGCTAAAGGGTGAGGGCAATTCTCCCTTATTTTTGAAAGGTAACTGAATACTCCGTATCCACATGCTTGATAATATACCTATATAATCGATTACTAACAAGTACGTGCTCATTGACAGCTTTAGTTATGGAAAATTCAGAGAAACATGTGCGGAGTAAGGTGGGCCACGCAGAATACTACGATGTCATTAAGTGGGTGGTCTCTTCTTAAATTATAGGTGGTCCTTGCTTATTGCAAAAACCCAGCTGTCCGATAGGAATACGGCGCGGCAAAATTCAGTTGCATATATCCAGAAGCAGTAGGAAATTTTGAGAGGGGGTTGATGCAGGTGCGCAAATGTTAGTGATGGCACAGGCGCGAAATCCGTTCGGATTCTTAGCCCGACAAAGGTGAACGCACTTCTTCACGAATACATTTAGCGACCTAACTATTGTAATGTGTACAGTAGATGTGCTAACTCATGAAATGCCAACCAAAATTTCGAAATGCGTTCTCGTTTCGAAAGGATAAATTAAGTAGTGTTGTAAGACTAATCATGATGTAGCATAAATCTCTAATGATCCTGTTATCTCAGGGTGTCTGCTTTCGTAAGACCTTATTTTCGACTACATGCAGCATCCATACTCTGCAAAAAATGACTACATATGTAGCATGCAATTTACTCATTGATTTTCGATGCCCCTGAAAATTCAATTATTTTTCATGGAAAACACGCATAAAAAATTCATTCTTTTACTTATTTAGTAAAAAAGCATGTCTTCTTCCAACTTCACACTCAAAAGAAGAGTAAAATTCGGTTTTAAAAAAACTTTTCTAATTCCTGAATAATTTTGAACCCGTCCTGCCTTTACACTTGCATTCTGGGTTTCAAAACTACAAGCTATATCTTTTCCATGTACGGAAAACCATGCCCAATCAATGAGTAAACTGCATGCTATATATGTAATCATTTTTTGTAGAGTATAGATGCTGCATGCAGTCAAAAATAAGATCGATTGAAAGACGACACCCTGAGGAAACTGGATTATTGTAGGTTTATGCTGCATCACGATTAGTTTCACAACATTCTTTAATTTATCTTTTCGAAACGAGAACGCCTTTCGAAATTTTGGTTGACATTTCATGAGTAAGCACATCTACTGTAGCTCACCTGCAAAACGACCCCATTTCTTGACTTAAATGTCTATGTTAATTAACTGCAAGTTTAAAAAAATTGAAGACATAAAAGGAATATTCAAGGCAGTGTTGTGTTATTTAGAAATACCGATTTATTTAAAAATGCGCGATATCCCAAAAGCGTCATTAATGGTTATAATCTAATAAAATTCGCTTGTAAATGGATAAAATGCATTTTCATACTAAAAGCGTAGTACATATGAAAGTCGAAATAGTGTTTCAGCGAAGTTTGCATATACGTATTTTTTAAATAACTAGTGTGATTTCGTATATGACGGTTTGTCAACTGCCTACATTCTGACTGTAGATTTTAAAACTGTTTTCCAGGGTATCATGTTATCGTTGGTTCGTTTGATTTTAATGAGATGTTTTTCAACAAAAAAACTGGATTTTTCTTGATTCCACCCATGGGAACCTTATAGGAACAAATGTTTTCCTAAGTTGACTTGTCGCCAGTCCGATCGCTGCATAATAAGTATGAATATAAATGCCCTGTGTGGTCTTAAACAACCCATTTAAGTGTATAGAGAGAACGTTCTTTTGTTAAATTAATTTAGATTTTTCGTTCTTTTTTGATTACGTAGAGTTTCGGGTCGGTCTCTTAATTTTGGTGAATACTTCGTGATTTTCAGTGTTTTCACCCGGTCTTCCATAATAACAGATTCTCAATTATCTGTCTCTATAGAACTTCAAAGTAAGATTATCCTCGAAGTCATTTAACGGATTCGTGAGTGTTCGGACGCTCTTTTTCACAAAGAACGTCGTTCGAGTCGCATGTGATAACGCATACAAATACCACACTTCATTTCCGAGAATAATGGCTATCAACAACAAAAGTCAGCAACGCATTTGCTTCCGATCAATAAGGGAATTTTCTTAATAACTTTCCTCTTTAAGAAGTCTTTTATTACTGCGCTCCGTTGTCGGATCTTTCTGTACTTTACATAATTGCACGGTGAGGCCAAGAAAAAATATAACACTTTGACTGTTTCTTTTACTTTCCTAAGCAACATTAATATTTTCCTACTGTTAAAGTAAGAATATAACTTCATCTATACATTAAGGCTATTTTCATTACTTTTGCTTGCTTTTGGACTCCGTTCGTCGATTTTGGATGCACGGTAGAGCGTTCATATAAATATTGATATTTCGCTTAAACTAGTAATGTTTTGCCCGTTCTATTTTTGGCTAAATTATGCAAGGAAAATAGAGTTTTAAATGTTCAAAAATGTGAATGATCATTCGGAAGCGGTTTTTTATCTGACGTCAGGTATAATGTTCCAAACAACAAAACAATTTCAGCCCATTTAAAGAAAGAAATTCCTATGTACGTTATTGTTGCAAATTATGGCACCAAACGGTACATATCAGCTAATGTTACATTTACGTTTCCTTCAAATAACTTCTGTGTTAGCAGGTTGATTATCGCGCTTAACATAAGACATTGAATAAATTTTGAAGTTCGGCTAAGTATTATTATTAAAGCTCTTGTGTATAAATTTCCATCTTTTAAATGAAAAAGTCCCTCAGATGCGTTCCTGACGTCTAGAACACGTATAAGCATAGGCAATTGCACAAATATATTGCATCGTCCATTTAACTAAACTTTACTGACATTTTGCTTGATATAATTACAATAACACAATTTCTGCCCAACAAAAGGATATTTCATTAAAGAATGTGGATGGACGAACAAAGTGCGCAACGTAAAAGACGTGCAGAAATTCTTACATCAGTTTCTATTATCAGATTGCATGAGATCGGTCACGCATTATATGTCAGTTTATTTATTTAAAAACACCTAGTATTCTTGTTGTCAAGGTAACTGTGTCAGAGGCTGTTTTTGGCGTTGAACTGTCTGCCATCATCCAGATAAGATTCTGCTATAAAACAAATTTTATAAATCGGGCGTTCTTGTCGTCAAGTTGCCTGCCATTTGGAAAGCTACCGTTATAAAAGCCAAATATTTTTAATTGGACGTTGCACATTAACTTAGTTTGCAACTATATTCGCTGAAAAACTGTGTGGTTAACATTGCATTTATAGAAACAGAGAACCATCATACGAATTTTGTCGAAGGCTCTTAACTGGTGGTCACTTACCTTTATAGCCCATGAACACGTTTCCTTAAAAGCAAGTCACGATCTTGAAAATTATTCACTGGCTAGCTGATTAATCAGTTGAGTCAGATGAGGATCAGGCTAGTGTTCGCCAGTTTAAGCGAAATAAACATTGCACTCACTTCAACTCTGATCAGTTCCATAGAATATAATATCGCCTTCGTCCCTACTGGTCTGCTTTACTCAATTAAAAAACCGTCAGACTTAAAACTTTTTAGTCGTAATAGGATATAGACAAGCAAAACAAGGATCAACGTGTAAGCGTTCAGTAATGTATAGATTTAGGATTAATAATTCGAAAATCTATAAAGTAGATGTGCTTACTCATGAAACATTAACTAAATTCCTCAGTGTGAATAGACTTAAAAATACAACGTAATTAGTATTGCAATACTAGCCACCGTGAAGCCCAATTTCGAGACAATTTAGTTACCTAAGGATGCTGGCTTTTAAATAAAACGTCATTCCAGCCGCCGGAGAAAGTCGTTAGGGGTAAAAAAATGACCGCTTAGGTAGTGTGAACAAGTGTCGATGCCCTAATATATTAAAATACACTTCAGAGAAAAATAATTCCTTTTTTAACTGATTTGGTAGAAACATACGGTTTTTCAATTTTTTATTTAACACAAGGGCTTGATTTGGTTTAAAACGACTCATCTGATCATAAAAATGTTATAAAACACGACTGAACATTTGCTTTAATTATGCAATTTAAAAAATCCTAATTTTCTACCAAACGAGCGAAGGAATGAATATTTGTATGCCTGTTTTCTATGAAATATATCTTAATTTATATGGCCGTCGACTATTATTGAAAGTATTGCAGCTTAAATAGTCATTTTTTCAGACTATATTTTATTCCGTTAGTCACAATGAGGCCTGTTCGAAAGCGAGCATCATGAAATGGCTGAATTGGTAAAGGATTATGCTGCATGGCAATTAATATAGCAACGCTACTTGAGCAATTTTTTGAGTCGAAAATCATTCCAGAATTTCGGTCAACATTAAATGAGTTAGCACATTCCCGGTATGTATATGACTGAAGGGGTTACCGAAGATGCTTCTCCTACGATGCCTGGGGGACCCACTGTAGCAGCCTCAGAAGCGATCACGTAAGGAGTAGAATATATGTAAGAAGAAGTCCTAATAAAAACAAGGAAAAACAAGTTGGCCATTTATGGATAAGTGTACTTTGCGAGGCAGCCTTGCCAAAACCCAGGAATACACAAACGACATCTCAGAGATGGAGGCACATATTTACGATATTTATGGTATTAATTTATGGTATTACTGTGAACTTCTAAATCCCGAATGCGTTCCTGGGATCTCTTTGACTTGCACAGTACGTTTCATGTTTCATTTATGCATTTTAAATGACGACAACGACCATGACAGGCGGGATAAATCCGAAACAATGCTGCATCGGTCCAAATTCATACTATATTCTCCATCTTATTTGCCTATTCGCAAATATGCCATTCATTCGAACTATGTTTACAAATTTGTATGCGTCCATAGATGGACAGACTGACCGTCAGTGCCGACAATATTCACTTTGTGTTACTTAGTCGGGATAATGACTGGCGCATGAGATAGTTCGTACACTTGCGCAGTATCTAACGTTCACTCTCCCACTAACACCACCTGAGCCGTTATCATAGCAGAGTCTTAAATACGTGAGACGAGACAGGGCCCAAGTGAATGACACGGCGAAAGCCCCCACCCAGGCGTGTTACTACACCGCTTGATCCACAATGCCCACTTATCAGGGTTTTAGATTATAAGGAAAAAGGGGACGGCTCGGATCGGAAACAGTGCGGTGGCAGACTGCAGATAGGCCTGCTACCACACCGCCTTTTTGAAATTTCTTATGGGTTTATGTACGCAGAACGCTTGTCGGTACTCAATCCAGCTTCTACTTTAGTCATGGGTTACTGGCCCCAGTTCATTAACAAGTGCAATGACCCTCGCCTTCCATACTGAGTGCTGAGGCTTCGCCTAGGCGAAGTAATTGGCCACGCGAGGAGCGCAAATGTGAACACTGTTCCAACACCAGGGTTGGTGCGTCAGATGGTCGAGCAATCATTACACCAATATCCAACGCACGTGATGAGATTGCAACAAATAACAACGCAAGTGTCGGCCATCAAATAGTCATCATACCAAGTCCAACGATCCCTTATGAAGGGGGGAGTCGCGTACATTATTAGGTATGCGATAGCATGGCGACTGCATCCTGCAAGTATTGCAGTCCCTTGTGCATGAACCACTCGTATCTGCTTTTGTGTCTGATGATGATTTCAAGCAGGAATCCGAAACGTCAGGCTAATAAAGCTCTTGTCTCAGCGATCGTGTCTTCTGCTTCTTCTTCCGGGCTCAGGTTTTCGTTCTACGCGATGTCCGCATGGGCGTTTAGGGATAAATAACCAATCTGCAGCGATAGAAATGGTCAGTAGCGAGGCACTAAGTAATTTCTTTTCACTAAAGTGCATATGATCCATTTAGTAGAGCCCAATGGCTCTGCGAGCATGTGCCTTTTTATGCACCCGGTTCCAAATGGTGGTCAGGTATCCGATTGGTTGAGTGAAGTGGTAACGGCCATGAAAACTGTCCTGAGGAAGTCAGTATTAATTCGCCTATGTTTCTACTCCGTTAAATATGGTTTAGAGAAAAGAGTACTGACAAATCAAATAAAGACTGAAATTCGTCTTTTTTAATTGCAAAAGAAATTAATGCGCAAATGTAAAGTAAATTATTCAAAATAGACTTTTCAAGCAGGTTCGGAAGTCTTGTACTAATATTTGAACTGAAACATATAAGCTGCTGCGGATTATCCGCGTAATATTTATAAACCATTAACAGACAGCCGGAAGTAAACAATTATGCAACTATGCAACACAGACACTAGCTCAAAGTCTAGACACGCGCGTTTCACCGATATTTGACGCTGCCGAAGGCAGCTGCGCGGGTTTCCGCTTATCAGTTTGTCCTCCAGCCTTCCCCGTTCTGAGGTTTGTTCCAAAGGTGTTACTCCAAGTTCGCGCATTAGCTTTCTCGGACATTAGAAGGTTGACACTGGAGTTTATATACCAGAAAACACACGGGAACGACTAGGGAACTTACAGATGAATCGAGTCCCTTGCAGTTGCGTCAGGCGTGTCTGGGCTTTTAGCCAGTGTCCGTATAATAAGTAGTGTACACAATTATACAACTGGGTTGTGTATTTTTTGTTCGTTTCCCTTCGGCAGCTACCAATATCAAAGCGCGATTTTCGATAATCTGGGACTCGATTTCGTTTTATCTGACTATCAAATATTACATCCATCGTCTTTCTCGTCCTACCGTATGTAATAGGGAATTCCAATTACGCCAAAAGAGCATAAACCGATTAGTACACAGAATATGTCCAGCCCATTGTTGCACTTTTGGGACCAGTCTAGAGCCCCGAAAACAGGGACAAATTATCGAATGATATGGCGCATTAAATATTTCTGGTTAACGACAGATAAAAGCCGAAAGATACAGTCACCATCGCTCCAAATTTTGCCGATATTTCTCCTCCTATATGAGTACAAATCGGTATGCGATTGCACTAAAGATCACTAAAGGTCATGGCATCTTTTGATGTTACTTCCTTTTTTACTTCTATTCCCCAGGACCTGGCGATCGAGACAATCGAGGAGCTCCTTCAAAGCAAATAGGAAGAAACGGAGAATCGTCTTGGACACGCCTAAGTTATTCAGCTCCTGAAGTTCTGTCATCGAACGTACTTCACGTTGTACAGGACAATCTACGAACAGGTGATGGGCACACCAATGGGTGTGCCGATTTCGGGGTTCATCGCTGAGGCGGTCCTACAACGGTTGGAGTCGCTGGCCTTCCAGCACCACAGATCGAAGTCCTGGGCACGGTACGTGAATGATACCTTGCCGTTTTCGAGAGGAATCAACTGCTGGCATTTGAGGAACGTCTGCATGCGGTCTTCCCGGACATACAGTTTACGATGAAGAAGGAAGAGAACAACAAGCTGGTCTTCCTCGATGTCCTCGTCTGCCGGACTAAAGATCAAAGTGTTCAGGAAAGCGACGAATACGATGCAAGTACTGAACTTTGACAGCTACCACCCAAACAGCTACAAACGAAATTGTGTAAGAACGCTCTATCAGCGTGTCGAAATTAACTGCAGTGGACTGGCAGACAAGACTGCCGAATTAAAATACCTCCAACGAGTCTTCAAAGCCAATGGATACGCGCACAATTTCGTCAACCGGTGAGTACGCAAAAGGGACGAAAGGCCTAACAGCACGGACACCAAAGTTTGGCGAGAGCGTCCGTATGTCAAGAGCGATTCGGAAGCTCTCCGTCGGCTTCTCGCGCCATTTGAGGTTAGAGTTGCACACAAACCGGAGGCAAACATAAGCTAATGAAACCAAAAAACACACTGCCACGGCAAGAAACGTCGGGAATAATCTTTCGGATCCTGTGCAGTTGCGGACAAAGCAACTACGTCTGAGAAACCGGAAGACAACTTCAAACGCTCATGGCCGAACACGCTGCAGCCGTGCGGAGAAATGACGCCAGCTCTCAAGTTGCGACTCATTCGACGAGATCCGACCACACATTTAAATTTGACGAGGCCGAACTTCTCGCAAGACGGGACAACCGCGTGAGCCTGGAGCTGCTTGAGTCATGGATTACTGGCCCCCAGTCTATTAACAAGTGCAATGATCTTCCCATTCAATACAGCGTGTGAGACTTCGTCTAGGCGGAGTAATTAGCCACGCGGGGAGCGCACAGGTGAACACTTTTCCCAACACCGGGGTCGGTGCGTCAGATGGTCGAGCAATCATCACGCCAACATCCAACGCACGTGATGAAATTGCAGCAATTAACGACGCGAATGTCGGCCATCACGCCATGTGCAATGATCCCTAATGAAGGGGAGGGGGAGCTGTGAATATTCATAGGTATGCAGCAGCATGGCTACTGCATCCTATAAATACTGCAGGCCCTGTGCATGAACCACCCGTGTCTGCCTTCGTCTCTGATGATGGGTTCAAGCAGGAGTCCGTAGCGTCAGGCGAATAAAGCTCCTAACCCATCGATAGTGTCCCCTTCTTCTTCCTGAGACTCGTCCCTTTACTTCTTTTGGGTAAGATATCTCGTCAGTGTAAGTTTAATGCAATGGCTTGCCTGGATGCGAGTCCCCGCTTTGCCAGCCACCTGCACACGTTCGCGTCCCCTGTGTCATCTTGACGCAGTAGATGTTGCGTAAGTCTACTCTCACTACGAGCGAATTCAGGCCCAGCTCACCGTCCCTGCTCTCTCTATCTGCTGTGGAGCACAACGTGTACTTTGACCTCAGATCGGCCAAATTGTCGTCGGTTATATTTCGCGATCTCTGGTGATTCTTGGTCTATGATCATAACTGCGCCCTGTACTGACGTCGATCTCAATGTCCGCTACATCGGTCTGTGTGCACAGCCCCCTAATTCTCCCACCCCCGTAAAGCACTAACTACTAGTTTAATTTTCGGTCACTCGTGCTCAAGCTCATTCGCTGTCCGGACAGACCGGACAGACCAACTACTACAATCTCTGCGTCCCGCCTCTGTCGTAACTCTGTTCCCACCCACCACTCACGACGTTTGCCCAGTTAAAGCGAGCCCTAGTCCTCACAATAGGGTGCTTCTACGTCCACCTTCAGTGTTCATTTCCTCTGACGCGAAGCAACTTCGAAACTGGAATGTGTGTGTTTGAAACTTCTGGTGATCTGGAACGCTGGGAGATCAAACGCTGGGTCATACCTCAGGCAGCGGTGTCATACAGAGGCAAAGAATCAGTGACACATGTGTCGGGGCCTTCCGAAGTATGATACGTCAGGTAGTATTTGGTAGTACGGACTAATAAGGCCCCCTAAACACGACATGGAAGTGCCTTGCCCAAGTAATCAAGTTGGGCCTGCGCATAATTCTGGAAATTCTAAATTTAAACCGCTACTTATCCTATACCTTTAGTTTGCATTTAACACTAGCGTCTACCCTAATCTAAAACCTGACCTGATTTACTTACCGTAAACTTTGAATCTGACCTTAAACCTAATCTTTAAACCAACCTCAATTTGACAGGAATCAGGTTAAAACCACTCCTATTGCAGGCCATTCCTGTTTCCATAAACTGCTAAGGGGTTCATAAAAGTCAGTTCTAACCAACATTTATACACAAATGATTTCTTGTCGACA
Organism: Spirometra erinaceieuropaei; assembly: GCA_902702965.1. Lineage (NCBI taxonomy): Eukaryota > Metazoa > Platyhelminthes > Cestoda > Diphyllobothriidea > Diphyllobothriidae > Spirometra > Spirometra erinaceieuropaei. The sequence goes on from CACRXP010000098.1 coordinate 174,763, forward strand.
GAATGCGAGTACTACGTGGTTATTGAGTTGAATAAAATCCATTAGCTTTTTAAACACTCTAATAAATTAAATAATCTCTAGACTATTTGACAGAGATTATTTTTTCTGTCAGCATACTGCTCAAAATTACTGGCAGCTCCTCCACTTTTCATTGCGATTAATTTGCACCTTACTCAGCATATCATTTGAGTTATTTGTCCAAGTGAATCTTTTTCAGCGAATTTGTGCATAATTAGCAGAGTTTTCAGGGCTTTTAGGAATATGTGGTTCACGAATATGAGTCAATGCACACGACAAACCGAAGAAATTGCATGCAATATTGCAGGCAAATTTCTCTATATCCAGATACTCAAGCCTCGTTTGAGAACTGCCGTTAGTTTATTCGTCACTCTCATCAGTCATTTCGTCGAGGTCTTTCGTCGCGTATAGGCAAGCAATTTGCATAAAAATGCATTCATTTCACGGTTTGGTTGGGAGTTTAATTGAAACCGCTTACTTATTTTTCTAGAAGGCTCTGCTGTTTCGTTCTACTTTACAAATTCACTTGGTGAACGAAGCCTTTTCTCTACTTATGCGCATGTTTCTGGGCCAAAGACTGATATGCGTAATGCGGCGTCAGTGATTCTCTTTATGTCTTGCTAAAGAGGTGCACGGAACAGAATTTTTAATGAGGGACAGCTGCAAATCTTGACTTCGACATCACCTTTTTCTATTTACTCAAGAGGATTAATTGTTGTTGCATTTTTGGCCGAATTTGAACGCACAGCAGGATTGTGATAGTGATAGCGAATTTTCTAACATTAGCATGCATTTCTCGGCGAGATTTTGGCCTCCGTCTGAATGACAAACGGCAAACTAAGAGGCAAAGGTCAAGTAAAAGTGGACGTGTTAAAAAGCAAGTTAACCCATAAGGCCACAAAGCCCACGAAAACACGGGTCCCGCCAAGTGATGAACCGTTTGATCTTATTGCACGGAGGGAAAGCACCAAATGGGAAGTAATGCAAAATTCCTCGACTGAGTCGTGCGAATCATTTGAATTCCACGAACTGCTAGATTAGGGATGCTGACGTCGCTAAGTAGCATTCTCAAAATCATTAATAAAGTACCTTACAAAACCCTGTAACAAGGGTTATTTGTGCAGACACTAAGCTAAAGCAGACGGTCTCCAATCATTGGAAGTACCTTATTAGGCTAACAATCCAAATTTACGACCGAACCCTACATTAATGCTAGCATCATATAAGAGTGCTGGACGCTCAACGGATGCGGTTTGCGCTGAAGTCAGTTGCCCAGCGACCACATAATTATCGTAACTAACGGTACGTGCTCCCATCACTGATAGCCATGTATGATGCGATAGCGGCTTAATTAATAGCCAATGGCTGAAGTATTTGCTAAAAGTAGTCGCTAATTGTCGTAATTAGTGATGCGTGCAGACATCGTTGATGGCCATGTCTGGAGCAATAATTACTTGATTAAGAGCAGGCGAATCGTTATTGGTCGCGATGACATGAACAGCATCTTCTATTAGCGTGATAATAACTCGGTCGTTTGACTGACTGAGGCTGTCGCTGAAGGCAGTGAGCTCGAACTCCCCGTGTGCCTACCCATCCTGTCCAAACTAAGCGTCAGTACCGAGCATGCAAGGGGAGTCCTTTGTGCTTGTTGAAAACGGCGGTTCACGTGGAGCTCCAAGTGGTGGCTGTATCCCGTTGAGTACTCTGCAAGTCGGGAGTTATCTTTATGTCTTCGCATTGCTGCTTTGTGTTCGGATATGTTTGGGTAGAGTAATCACTCTAAAACTGAATTTAGTGAGGTTTGATGGCTGAAAGCCTTTCCTACGGCGGCATTTGATCATTCTGAGGGGACTGTTTCTGTTTGTATTCTTCTTTCTGGCCAAGTTGGCAAGGCACATATGGAAAATTTCGGGGTACGGCTACGCCATTTAATTCTTCTCAATTCTGTCAGTATTTTCGGATGACAAACTTATTTTCTTGCAAAGACCAGGTGGAAACATGCCAGTTTACAAATGACTGCTAAGGAACGTAGATGAGTTACTGATTCCAAAGTATTACGTGACCGGGGTTGTAATTTTGATTATCGCGCAGTATACTTCAAAGAAACGTCGGGCATTCTAGGATGCTGGCATGGGTCCGAGATTCCTTCCGGTCACTGGCATAAACTACAGTCTCTGCAAAGTGGCCACAATTTTAGTATGCCATTTTCCGCCCTTTTGTGAAGCCTAAATCAATTCAGACATATTTTATATGGGACACAGAAATGATTCTTCCTTGTAGTCAAATTGCGCACTTTTAAGGTTTTGGGCTAGAAAAAAGGGTAGAAACAAAACCAACTATCCTAAATGGTCATACGCGTTCGAGATATTAGGGGCAGTTTTTTTCTGTGAGAATAATGCACGACTTACGTTTGCTGTTCCGTTATTATCTGATTACGTCTTCAACTCATTTGAATATATTTACTGATTCGGATGTCTCCCTCCAGGAATATCGGAGATATGCTCAAATGAAGGAGTAATGATTCCAGCATCGATCGTTTAAATTTCATACCCTTAATTCGTCTTTACTAAGTCATCATTTAGCACTTCACCGATTTCAGTAGTAAAAACCGATTTAATGGATGTATCATAGCAAACTGCAGGGAATACGCTCCCGCAATCAAAATAATATGTGAAGCCAATAATTACACACCAAACGCAAGCGAACGTGGTGGTCACTGATTAACCTTTTTATGGGAGTGACCTTGGAAACTAAATAACCACTTTTTCTTTCATTTCATTTGCGTCCATTTGTCAACTTTTGCGCAGGAAGACGACTGCCTGCTTAAGAAGAACTGTCGTTTTTCCCGTTCATTCTCTGCCCACGCTTGACGCACTATCTTAAGTACTCAGTTCTAGAGTACTTTTCTCCTTTGTCACCATGTGATGAGGTTGGCTAATTGGTAGATGAAAACGCTGATCACTGCGTCAGTTAAAGCGCACTTTCCCAGCAAAAGCGCTAATTTTTCCTCTAATTACTGAGCTTGCTTGTTCTGTACTGATTATTCTTAGGTTAGTATGCTCACTACGTAACTGTGATTGGTCGCATATTTTTGGTTCTTGCAAGAAAACGCAATCACATAAAGAATTGTGTCATATAGAGGTTTGTGTACAGCGTCACATTTCGTTCTTTTGGTGACGATTTGTGCTACACTCATAGCAGAAAATGTATGCCTTTAAAGTTACGTTACTTACTCAGAAAGGCGCAGGAAACATATATTACTATTGGGGCCTAAAACAATTCGATCAGACTCACGAACATGACAGGGAATTTTGGAGGACGATGTAGCCAATGTAAAATGTGGATTTTTTTTCGCTGAATTTTGCCACATCAGAAAGACATAAAAGTCTAAGACTCTTGAACAGATTGTTTGCGAACACGTAGTGGCAGTGATGGTTATAGTTGTTTGTGGTTGCGGTTGGCAGGTTAGTTAAACCATAATGCAATGAAGACGCCAATTAACTATTCGGTTAGATGTGTTTATGTAGCCCATTTTGAGCGGTTGATAAATAGTTGCCCTAACCTCTAACCATAACCCCAACGCCTAACCCCAACAGTATCAGGTGGGGCTTCATAACCACATCCTAACAAACATTCCTTCAAGGAGACAATCTTGCGGTCCAACTATCTGTAAAACGTTTCTGCATTATCCCAAACAAACATTAAACGGATCCTGTACTCAAATGCCATATCATAGATGCCCTTTTCCGGCTTTGATATGCTTTGTCAATTGCTCGTTAAATTTCAGTTAAACAAACTGATGAAAAGAGGAAATCCCCACAAGGACAAATTCCTCCAAAAAGTGCAGAAAAAACTGAGCAGTGTTCTCGCCCTACCAACTTCAATTTATAGCTCGACAACGGTAAATGGCTGGTCAAGTTTACAAATGTTTCCTAAACATATGCCTCGAATTTATGACATTAATAAGCCCATTGGACTTTTGACTGCGACATACTTTATGGATCATAGAGTCGTATTAGTGTAAATAAATGTTTAACTGCTGCGGGTCGGCCTAATAGGTCAACATTTAACTCCAACTTCCTCCACTGATAGATTATGGCGAAGGCGTAACTGCGCTTTTAAATATCTCATATTCTGTTTGCAAATGTAAAGGGCCGGCCCTAACTGACAGCTGCACGCGTTTTTCGCGATAAGCGGTTCCCGAATGCGCCCCTAAAAGCAAGAATAGCAGTTAGGCAGTTAAGTCGTAGGACTGGAAACGGAATTGGTCTTCCAAACCCTAGTGCGGAAAAACGCTGATTCTCGATATTTATAGGTAGTCTGTATACCTCGAAGCCTGCCCTTCCTTGAGCATTGCAAGACGTCAGCATCTGAGCACCTTAATAAGCACACCGACTGTCCACAATCTTATGTCAGTTTGGTGAAAGTGGCGCAAAGACAACCTTCATAGTCTATAACTGTTCTGCTAAGCGGAACTTGTGATTTGGCGCGAAAATAATGTATGATACTAAATACTTTATGCTAATGACTCTGGTGACATTCACTACTTTCAGTCGAGGGGAGAATTCGCGTCAACGGGCAGAACAAACTGCTGCCAGAGCTACCAAGAGCGGAGCGTTTCGTTGGGAAAAGCTGAGCTGCAAGGTTAGAAAAAAATAAGTCAATCTGGAAAAGTTCTTGTCAAGTTTTCGATTGCATTTTACGGAATTTCGGTCAAAAGGCTAATTTTATGCGTTTTGGGGGAAGAGATTAATGAAAGACAGAAAAGTATAATTACAGAGTTTGATTTTTGGCAGTCTTCACAACTTAAAACCCCAAGAACGTCCACGAAGTGAGGCAAATGCTGGAATTCCCGGTACATGTACGAGAAACGAAGGAGGGGACTGATGGAACAACACAGTTTTTCTTTGTTTCTGAACTCAGAAAAAGGAAGTAATTTTAGTCGTCGATTCCTGTCCTTTTTTCTTTTAGATAATAAATTTCGATGTTTTTTGAAAAGGATGAGATAACTTAGACAAATTGTCGATATTCACCTTTAACACATTACACTCGGAGCATTTACCAATGTTTCCGTTTAGATTTCATTTGATTCATTTTTGTTGCCCTCCTGACTGTCCCGAACGATTGATTTCACAACAGGGAATTTTTCGCCTTGCTTAATTTCCGAGGAAATTAATGCGCGAACTTGGAGTAACTCTTTCGAAACAGGCCTTTTCAGGCACCGTCCGAAATTTGATATGAATATTTGAGCTGAAATCCATCAGCTACTGCGGAATAACCGCTTAATATTCACAAACCGCCAACAGGCAGCCAGTAGTATAGCCTTGCGCAATAATTTACCGTACTAACAACACAGGTATTAGCTAAAAGCTTTTAGCTAATACCTGTGTTGTTAGTACGGTAAATTATTGAGCAGGGAATTATTCATTTTTCCAAATCTGCCTTTTCGATAAATTTCAAGAGGATACGCAGCTAAGTAAAGATGATGTATTTCACCAACGTAAACAGTCTAGTCAGGAAAGAATAGGAACTGGCTAGCCTTTTATGTACCCTTATTATACGCATGGAAAGAACACCGTCAGGGGAAAAATGAGATACGTTTGATTGACAGAATCTACGCAGAAGATTTGATATAAGGCGTGCTGGTCAGGATAAAGGTTTTTTCTTTGAGATGTTTTAAAGTGAGCTCTGAGTATAGATTTGGAGAACGAGACCAGAAAACTGCCGGCCAGCGAGAGGCACAATTAGTTAAAAACTCGAAATAACGTATTTGAGGATTTTATGCTTGTGTGTACATTACATAATTAATTGCGCGCTCTTCCAGTACAGAACACGGAATGTGGGGACATCGGGGTTTTTCGTTTCGTTCTCCAAGAGAAACAGACAGCTTCGCAAGCATAAAAGATATTAAATTATGTCATCTATTCTTTGACATCTGTCCTCGATAATCAGCTGTCCGATTTGATTGCCCTTAGTAGCTTTTTAGACCCATTGCATAACATCTAAGATTTCCTTCCCAATTAAAATGACGGAGCCCTTGCTTGAGTATGGTAATTTGCCACTCGGGAGCGCGCCGGTAAGCTCTGGTTACAGTGGCAATGTCAGTGCCCGCGCCAACATTGCACCAATAACCAAAACGAAGGATGAAATCGCGACAAGTGACGACTCGTCTCTGAGCCATCAAGCGTCTGTCGCACGGAGTCCGAATGATGAAGTCTCAGATGATGGACACGTGCTTGAATCTGAAACGTCAGGAGAATAAAATGCTCAATTACCTTCATAACGTAAAAGGTAAGGTTACGTAAAACAGCCTCTACACTTCGGGGTTGGGTATGAATGGCTGACGACGGCTAATAAGCCAGAAATGGCCATCCCAGACTCCCTTAGGTTTGTCGGTAATAACATACTGCCTACAGCCTCATTCTCTTCAGAACGCATAAACAACTATATGAATAACAGAGATTATGATGATTGTTCGACATCTTATCGTAATTTTTTGAGCACGCGTCTCCCATACTAGACGGTAACAAAAGAAGAGCGACATAAAAGCAAAATTACTTTGGATGTTTTCACATTTCTAAACCCCAAATAGGAGCACAAACGGGAATTTTGTGTAACAAAACATCCAAATAACCTTTAGGGTGTTTTTCTCAACAAGCGTCGGACGTCCTACCCTTCTCCATAATTGAGGTTATTGTGTCTGGAATTAAGTTCATAGTTGGCAGTGAGTATGCTCTCCAAAGATCGCTGGTAAGAGGTATCTCTCGCTTAATCTCGCTGTAGGATGAAGTACCTATATTTCGTCATAATTTTTTTTCAGCAATATAAATAATCTCGAGCACCTTCGTCAAATATGAACCGGCGAGCAACAGTGGAATAGAGGTGCATGATGCGTGACCGATTAAATTAGCTAGTTCACGCGTGTTCAGAAGACTTTTGATTCACATGTCTAGATCGTGCACGCTGCCTGCAAGTAGCGTTTTTCCCTGCATGCGATCACTTTTATGTGCTCGGAGGACTCGCAGTTCTCAAGTGTGCACTTGAAAGCGCGTTTCAAGAGACCATGATAGCTTTGTATTAATAAATCACGAGTAGTGCTTGTTTTTCCTCGGGTGAGTATGTTACTTTGATGCTGCCTTTTCACGTTTCGATTCTTTTTACGTAAGTTAGATAGAATGCGAATGCCAAATTTTAGCGCTTTCAGATAGCTGTTTTGCTATTCACTCAGAGCTTATTTTAGCCTTAGTTTATGCGTGCACTGCATGCCGTTACGAAATGGCTCCCTTTGCGAAATTTGCAGGAAATTACAAAGTTTTGGAAGACTAACACTTCCAAATTTACTCAGTGAACATCAGAGGACATCTAGCAATAAAGTTGAAGGCTAATTAGTGGGAGTTAGTGAAATGTAGTAGGATATTATCAAGAAAATTACAATTTTCACAAGCACATCGATTTGTTATCAAAAATGAAAGAAGTTCACTGAAAGGCGATGTACGACAAATCAAAAAAATTTATATCAGCCTAACAAGGACTCCCCATTCTTCTTTCGGCATAAGTAGATTATTTTTGGTTAACTAAAACAAGACATGTAGGATGCCATTTACTTGCTGCCGGCTGGGAGTTAGTAGGGGCCCGACGCAGTTACCACCCACAAGTTGACTTCCTCGCTCCTACGAAAGAGCGAAATGAAAGCTGTTTGCCATTCACCGCCTGATGGCCCTCATGTATTCTAATTCATTACGAACAATATAAACTAATATGATGAAAAGTCGTTCATTTCTAAGACGTCACCCTCTGCCTCGAGCTCATCTTCCCGTGGAGCGTTGTTTGACATCCAGACAGAGCCGCTTGCTCGTCACAGAAAATGTTGTATTAGTAAACGTTTGTAAGTCCATAGGCTTTTAGCGGGATACGTATTTGCGGCCATGATTCGGAAATCGTTTCAAGAATTTAGAAGAAACTCACAAAGCCATACCCGCCTTTGAAAATTTTCCAGATTAAACCTTTTTACAAAGAACGTAATTTGGAGATGTTTTGGGCACGAATATATATTTTTGGTTTCCGTAAAGATATGAAGAAAAAAGATGAAAATATTGTCTTCATGACGTTATCGATGCATAAATTTACTATTACCTCATATGCCGGCAGGTACTCTAGATAGTGCGAATAACTATAAAAAGTTTAATAAAAGTGCAGATCAGCAGTAAATGAAATTCCATATTTTAGTAGTGGATGGGTGCGAGCACTACTCTACTTAAGTAGACCGATAGTAAATTGAGTACACAACAGAAGACATCCAGTCAGAGTAAGCTGGAGAAAAACGATGAGACTACTACAGCGACCGGTAGTGGTGAAAGGTGTTGCTGCGAAAGTTTGTAACACGCTCTCTGTAATTAACTCGGTCGCCAAGGCTATCAAGCATCTTTTCGACATTATAGACCAGGATCGGGAGTAGGTCTTCCTCGTTTCCCAGGTGATCTCATGCTAAGTTCTAAGGAAACTAGATATGGAACTTATGACCCGTGTACAACCTAGGATTCAGGAATGGGATTTACCACGGCATCACCCGTAGACAGAATAGCGTTGTCGCCAAAGACAAGGGAGACTGGAATGGTCATTTCTGTCTCTAGAGACGTCGTCATATCTGCCGCCGGAGTGTGAACACCTGGGGTTGGATCCCGCGACCTGTCGGTTAAACGTCCAACGCCTATAACCACTGAGACAAGGGCTCGTTGTTCAGTCGGTTGATATCGGCGACACAAAATGGTAGGGGGGCGCTGATCGATCGTTTATAGGGTTTTGTGAAAACGATCTATGGGCGTCCCTGTACCATCACCTGTAGAAATGGGTTGTCTCGTAGGTTAGCGCGCCATTCAAACATTCAAAATTCTATGGTTGTATTTTGTTTGATGTTATGCTTTGTCTCATTTCGTTTCAATAATCGAACAACTATAAAATTTGGTTTTCGTTTCAATGCGAATTTGTAAATGCTTACTTATATTCAAAGGAG
>CACRXP010000098.1:190482-244597 GCA_902702965.1 Spirometra erinaceieuropaei
ATCGTGTCTCCCTCGTCGCGACTACTCCCTTTAACTCGCCTCTTCGCTTCCACTTTCTCACAGCAATTAGCATCTCTAGGACGACGATAAATCATTACGACGTTTGAATCTCGTTTTACATCGGGGTCAGCAAATCGAAGGCAGCATCACGCATGAGCAGGCAGTCACTACGGTCTTTAGGAGAGGCATATGCCAAAACACCAGTTGCATTAGTTGACAACACCGAAACACAGGAAGACTTCCCGTCGGTTGTCGGATGCTCTTGCTAATGACTGCGTGGAAGGTACCGACCAAAGAAACTCTGTAAGCTCCCAAACTTTGCGTTTAATACCAAACCCTACGCAGTTCACATACTTAGCCCGTCTTGAATAATCATAGGACACTATAATTGGAAATTTATGATCAATAACAGCAAAACCGCCATATTGCATTATAGGGCTGCCACGGTTTCTTATCTGCTATATAATGTTGTACGCTCTCACCATGCATACACAACATTTGAACACATCGGTAAAATGGTCTATGAGGAGTGATATGGTGAACATACAGGAATAAGCATTGTTTTCTTTAACTCCGGACGTCAACGCAACGAAAGCAAGCGAGAAGCATGTAATAGTAAGTTTACGGGGGAGTGACAGAATTTCTTGCAATGAAAAAACGTTAAGAATCCTCTGGCCTAACTTGCTAAATTAAGCTTCTCTCATCTCCGCCATGAATTCAGTCGACCGTGGGAGCACCTTATGCTAGACCTCGTTGTATTACAACCACAACTATTACCTTAACTGTAAAATACGAGGGTGAGACAGCATTATTTTTTAATCCTGTCTGACACTTGGTAAATTCCATAATTTGTGGGATGACAGGACCTGACCATGGTTGTGACAGTGTCTACGAAGTGATGAAACTCGCACGACCCTTTTCTGTGACTGTGTTTGATGATGATTTCAAGTGAAAACGAACTTCTTATTCCAGTGATCGCATTATCTTTAGATCGACTAAGACAGTTAAAACGCAATATAACTCACTTGCCATATTCATCAATGGTTGATGCCAACAAAACTGCGAGCCCATTAATTTGTCCAGCCGAGGCTTCTGTCAAAATGCGCTGAACAAATCGCATGCACGCCGGGAAACATACGTATATTTCAGTGTTTACTGTACAGGATAAAACTTGCGATATCCCCTAGGCTTGATCGTAATGGCTCTTTATAAACTATGTATGTATTACCGATAAAAGGTCAACAATAGGAGCTGCAATCACTAGATCAATAATTTTATTCGTTTGCCATTTTAGATTCTAACTTAAAACCATCTTCAATGACACAATTGGGATGGCTTTCGCATGCAATCACATGCCTACTATAGTTAACAGATGGCGCAAGCTCAGCCGTTCGTCATAATCCCTGCGATGATGATAGGTCGGGATTTGAATGAGGAAACTAAGGCGAATAAAGTGTTTGGTCCACCGACCACATCCCAGCCATCCTTGAGTACTGATTATCTGTAGCGTTGGTTAGCATGTCATTCGCATCACATTCCACAGTATATACGTCCTTCAGACAGGGAGCCAGCAGTTTGATGCCATATGCCAGTGTAATTTTTTAAAGTGAGATTTGTATCGTTCCTTGCAGTTGGCTATAAATGTTATATAATCTGCTTATGTCCATTTTGAAATTCGACTAAAACCAATCAAAAATCAGCACACCTAAATGTTTGTGTGAAAACTATTTAAGCACATACTAAAGCCAACTGCATTGGTAGTTGATCTTTAAGTGTTCGACTTAGTTTGTGGCCATAGGGCGCCTAAATTGGGGCTTTTAAGAACCAGGTAAAATCGAAATTTGCAATTGTGTAAAGGCAAGGCAGTAAAAAAGACATTGCATCGATTTCTGTTTCAACATTGGAGATACTGTGTCACTGCCAGTATGAATTTCACATGCAAACTAGGGTGGACCATGTGGGCCCTGCCTTAAGATCGCACTTTTCGATCCATTAAGAGAAACGGTACACGTTTGATTGAAAAGATTATCAACGGGTACTTAGGCATGTCTTGCTTGATTTCGTTTTTTCTCTGTCTTACTTGCTTGGACGCCGACAGTCTAACTGAGTTCGTCGGCGATTTGATCACCGTAATCGTATGAAGTAGCTGATTAGCTACCAATCTTCCCTATACCGCAGCGGCAAATACATATTTTCTGTTTACTAATATCTTCGTGAGAATTTTGACGGATCAGGCGTAAACCAGGAAACTGTCAGAAGGGTTATTGCTGACATATTTTTGAGCTAAAGATATTTCAATCCCATATGTGTGATTTGAAGAGAGACGCGCTACATAACGCACTTGAAATATGACTTGTTTGGCAACAGCGCTATCAAAAAACGTGAACTTTACATTATTGGTAAAAACTTTGCTTAAATCCTCAAACGTGGCATGCAAAGGAGTTTGTGACAATGCCCTTGAGCTACGCATCTAAACACTGCAAACCTCCGACGCTGACGCACCTAAACTTTTCATCCAAAAATCCATTAATCTTGTGAAGAATACAAATAGAATCTTTGAGCGTAAAGTATAAACGATCGGTACGTTCTCCTTTTCGAGGCCGATTTTGGGTATGACACATTATGATGTCAGTTTGCGAACGCATTTATGTGATTCTATGACTGCAAAAAATGCACGTGTTTTGGGTAGCAAGGAATGTAATTCGTGGTACAGAAGTCGAAATTGGCATTGTAAACAAAGACGAGGTGTGCGTCCCACTACCACTGTATTGCCATTCTGCCTATATCACGCCGTTGTGCGGTTCCTATTTGGGCTTGAGAGAATGCCCAAAGGCAAAATAGGATAAGTGAGTTTCGTAAATATACAGCGACCGGTGAACGCCCCTCTGACGAAGTAAAAAAATATTGTTTGAGTATTTTCTGACGTATTCGGACCACCTTAATAGGAAGGCTCTTTCGGGAAGTCAGAAAATATCATGGCCTGTCCGGCAGGTCGACGTACCCTACTAAAAACTCCCAAAAGGCCACTTACAGTAGGTTGGCTAACTCGTGACATTTCAAATGAAATTCCGAAATGTGTTTTAGTTTCAAAAAGTTTAATTAAGTAGGCTCGAAAAACAAATCCTCTTACAGTGTAATTCTATAATCTTTTAGTTTTTTTCGGGATGCTGGCTTTTGAAGGAACTTCTTTTCTTCTGCATTCAAAAACTATATTCTGTAAAAAATTGATACACAAGTCGCATGCATTTTTCTTATTGGTTTTCGATGGCCTTAAAATTCGATTATATTTCGTCGAAAACATGCATAGAAATATTTATTCTGTCGGTCATTGTATAGCAAATTGCGTCCGCTTTTAATGTATAGTAAGCCCTTCTAAAACTTCTCCAATTCCCGAATAATTTTGAACCCAACTTGCCGTTACACTTACATTCAGGGTTTCCAAACCACAGGTTGCATATTTTCCGCGTAAGAAAACGAAACATTTCTATACTGCATTATCGGGAGACCATATGGTGATCATAAAATTTAGCAGTGGATTTGAGCCATATGGTTAACTTTGCAAGCTATATAGGTGGATGCAGAGACATAACGTTTTATGAGCGGCCATTTCATGGCATTAAAAAATATCATAGTTCGAAACTTTTGAAAACGGATTTATACCATTCCTTCAGGTAAAACATTGGAAGATGACGTCGTTTTTTACGGACTGAATAAAAGAATGAATGTTTATATGCATGCTTTTGATGAAGTACAATTGAATTTTTAAAGCCGTCAATTATCACCCAAAAATTGCATGCTGCATAAGTAGTTATTTTATCCAGAGTATAGTTTTTGGATGCAGCCGAAAAGAGATTCTTTTAAAAGCCCACATCCTGAGGTAATTGAGTTATTATAGGATTATAGGGCATAGTGATCAGCTTTGCAATTTCACTTAATTAATCTTTTCAACACAAAAGCGTATTTCGGAATTTCGGTTGACATTTCATGAGTTAGCCCACCTTCTGTATGTTTTAGCACCCAACGGCCATCAAACACGGAAATTCAAATTCCCGAAAAGCCTTTGTTCACCACCTCTTTCAAAACCGGCTTCCTACATGCCTTTTTGCCCTATACACTTAGTTTCTTATAAACTAAATGTGGTACGCATGACTATTTATATTGCAATGCTCATGAACAGACGTCTTTTGGCACGAGGAGTCTTCAGACTGAACATTTCTTGAGCGTGTCTGCATTCTGCCTGTGGACATTCGCCCTATTCAACAGTGTGATTCGTACCTTAGATCAAGTGGACGCAGTTGGATTAAACTGTCCTTAGTCTAAAGATGGAAATGGTCATTATAAAAGGGCCATCTTCAGCTCCCGCATATCTAACGTTTTGTGCTAATGCGTTAATGACTCGTAATGATGGCGTGGAGTAGGTTAGTGTACTTTCACGAGCTATTTAACAGCAGCAATAGAAAAAATGAAGCGAAGAAGCAGCTGCTTGTCTTATCACGCACCAAATGCTTGACCGCGTCTGAACGGCACGATGCTGAGAGATAAAAACACCCCGTATCATTACGCTATTCACATACAGGCCCAATATTTGACTTGCGAAAGGTTACTTTAAAAAGGTAAAAAAGCTACGAAACTACCAGGCGGGACGGGGAAGTTCCTGCATACGTATGCGTGAATATTACAAAAACTTTAAAGAGTGGTTAACTAAGGGAATGGAGCCCACAAAGTCCCCGGACACATACGAATGACTATGACAACATATCGCAGTTACACTAGCACGAGAAGAAATGTCTGGAGTAGTTTACCATGTGTGGTGAAGTTTTGGGAAAAAACACTGTATCGAGGAGATTAGCGGACGACGCTGGACACGGATGACCGAGCACGCACCAGTAAGGAAGAACGACGTTAGCCTCTAGACCGAGGTTTATTTAATTGGAGAGCAAGACATTCAAGTTTCCCGGGGCCAAAATGTTTGCCGTGGATGCCAACCACGTAGCCGTGCACTGCTTTATCCATGGTTTTTCGTTCAAGAGCGCAATGACATCCCCGCTCTATATATTCTGTACTGAGACTTTGCAAAGCTTGTGTAGCTAGCCATGCGGTAGACAAACGGATGACTGCTGTTCCTGGTACGAATGCCGATGTGCCAAATGCTCCACGAAACCCCATGTACGATGCAAGCTTGTGGGTAGCCAGGCCGTTGTTGCACCACTTTCAACCGTCGACTTTGAATGCGATAGACGAAAATCTTTACAGTTATGTGGGCGCATAGCAACTGCCTAATGCAACACCTGGCCAGCCGGACAATTATCGCACCTCTTGCAGCTGCGATGAATGCCAGAATTGTCAACTTCGTAAGGCATGCGAGGGCCCAGTAGCGGGTGTGTGACTAACGCATTTATTTGCTTCTGCCTCAGGTGATGGATTGGAAAGTTATTTCTGAAACACCAGGCTAAAAAGGTTCTTGGTGCAGCGTTGGTGTCTCCTTTGTTGTGATTCCATACAGAAGTAGCCGAATGCGTGTGGCCTAAAATCCAGCTGAAAGTCCGAAACGCATTCGACATGATCATGAGCGCGTAATTCAATGGCATTGCGTTGTATTTAACGTTTATTACCCAGAAAAACTGATTTCGAATGCTGATTTATTTAAATCTGCTGTTAGATAAGTTAGTCTAACGACGGCAAATAAGTTAGAAATGACCATTGCCATCTGCAATTGTCCTCACTGGTTTTCCCTTCGAACCAGTTCATGATTCTGTCAAAAAATGGGACGGGTTATAAATTCCTTCTGAAGTCTACCTGGTTCCCATTTGTTTCTCACTGCGTTCTTTAGGACTTGCAGGATGGAGTAGGTTTAACAGGGCAATAGAGAGATTTGGTTTTCGACTACCGTGTTTTGGTCATTTAATATATTGTCCCCTTCACCTACTTAAGTTACTTAAGCATGACCGGCAGCTGTTTTACGGTAATTTCGAGCATTTAATACGTTTGCTCACCAAGATTCTCGGTGTAGGATTACTTATAGGCCATTCTTTATTCATGTCGCAATAAATCCCCAAGCATATACTGCAACTACTATGGTGGATAAATGCGAGAAAGTCTCCTATCGACGTCACGCAGGGCTTTGCATCGAGCTACCGTCCAAACTGTCATTGGTGCTGGCTGAGGAATAAAAATTTCCGGTAACTTGACAGGTCCCTAGGTAACCCGTCATCCACGGCCATACTCAAGGTTGTTTACATTTTGCTACTCTACCATCCCTTATATTGCTGTAAAGGCCTGTTGATGAATAATCGAAAGTGACCAAACTTGACCTCAAGAGAGGTTAAGGTAGAAATAAGACAGTGATTCGCGAATACGGAGGAACCAGCAGCGACGTTAGCATGTAGGCACCAGTAAAAAATAGAGATACCAGTTTTTTTTCTAAATCAGACGAACAGATAAAATCGTTCTGTGGGAACTGCCGTATTCAAACTGGAGTCAAACGAATAACAATTATTTTGAAAGCCGGCACGGAATCGTGAGTCTCGGAACACCTAAGAAACAAAATTCTTTGACAAAAACGCTCCGGAGGCATCGGAAGGTGTTGACAGTTGACTTAAAGTACTTAAACATTTCCATTCGCAGATAGGACAATACTAGTCTGTGCCGTCCTCTTCTGAGTGTTTATGCACTTCCAGGAACAAAATAATTAAGGTTCATGTATGCAATAATCTAGGACAAAATAAACGTCATCTGAAGTGGCAAAACCGTATGTTGGGTATGTTTGCCTAACGATTACAAAAGGGCCAGAAATAGCCGGATCTGTCACTAATGTTTTTGTTGGCACAAATTTCCGCATTACAGTTAGTCGTTAAATGGCTGCCTGAACACCTCTGGCCTAAGGTCTAAGGTACAGCGAGGCGAGAAAGTACCTTAAGGTTACCGATGAGCATCCATCCGTCCAAGCTAATATTTTAGATTGCAAGGTCAAGTGTCTCATTGACAGCTTGATAAATGGCTGAAGATTGCAGTTTAGAGGTGTTAGGGAAGATCTAAAATAAGTCAATTTGAGCGAATCGGTGCCTCGGTGCGATTCCAACCCACAACAGCACAGCCAGCGCCCTAAACATCTAAGCTACGAGACCACATCGGATGAAGCGTCTTTAACCATAATTGGGTTCAAGTTAAACCGCCCAACTTACTGCAACTTATGGTACCACCAAATCTGATACACTAAGCAGCATATCCTAAATAATACATCCAGAACCCTCCAGATGACAACCAGGCTTACGTACTTCATAGGTGGTATGATAGATTTCAAATAATTCACTCTTGTGTCAGAGTGAATTATAGTTTAGATTGGAGAATGGCAGAACATAAAGCTGGGCATTTCCGTTTAACTGTGGCTAAGAGCCAGAAATGGCCCTTCAAGATGCCTGCATCTTTGTCAACATTCCCTTATGAGTGTATATGCATATACCATGAGATGTGGATTCGCCGATCAGGCGATGTAACTTACTGCTCCTTTTATGCCATTCTATGTTCATTCTAGAGCCATTGCATGAGATTGTGCGATCACAGGATAGATACCCCAGCAAAGGTTACGGAAGATAGAAGGACAATTCATCATTTATCAATCCTTGTAAGCTAACCATTAAAAACCACAGAATAGGACAGTGACGGTTTTGAGCCGGATATTTTGGTGCATACGTGCAAACCCTACATTTAAGTATAATAATGAAGATCCATTTTTATGCCGGTTGCGCTTGGCAATACCGATTATACCCAACGCAGTATGTTGCACAAGTGCTACATCTCTACCTTGCATCCCCGCTGCTATGTGCATGATGGCCCAGTTATCCACGTCCTGTCTGTTGTTGTTGTGGATTGAAATCCTAGTGAAATGTTTGTTGTAGACCATGATGTTTGACAAAGAGCGCCCAGGTGCGAGTTTGACTGCGCCATCCACCTAGGCCCTCCAGCCTCCCGATTTTTTGACTCTATCTTGACACGGGTTACAGGTAAGGTGGATGAGAAAGTGAGGTGGGTGCTGGGCAACGCTATTCTGACTAAAATTCACCCGCTAGTCACCATGCTTTTTTAATCTTGCTGTGGAGCGCACGGTGGACATCTTCGGATGCGAGAATCCAATTATCATATCGTTATCTTAACTCCTTCTATTCGTCGGTGAGCATCCTAAACGGCTTTGGAAATGGCAATTTCCTTGCCCACACAGGCACCAGTCGTCTTATCATTCATTAATCACATCGAATGGGGGCTTATTCGACTGCAGGGTTCTATATTGACACCCAAATCAAAGCCGACGGAGTTTGTCTCGTAATGCGGTCGGTGAGCTCCTTGCACTGCAGTTAATATACCCCATTAAAACGGCAGGGTAAAAATACCGTGGCTTAATGGTTAGATTGGTCGTTTAATAATCAAAGGGGTATTTTGGCAGATTTAAAATAATTCGTGTCGACCCAACTGTGAAAATCTCGGCGCCTCGGTGGGATTCGAACCTGCGCAGTAAGGGGAAGGCTTTAGCGCAGCCAACGCTCTAACCACCTGAGCTACGAGGCCCCGCCGGACGACGCGAGTATAATCACAGTTGTGTCAAGTAACCCGCCCAACCTACTGCAACGTCTGGAATCCACCAAATCTGATACAGTACGTTGACTGCCCAAGCCTAGGTAATTCACCTAGAATCCACCAGATTACTACCGGGCTCACGTAATCCATAGATATTTTGGCAGATTTAGAATAATTCAATAATTCATATTGACACAATCGGGCATGCGGCTCAGGTTATAAAAACCTGCAGTTGGGTGGTGAGACTGAACATGCCGAAAGGGACCATTCCGGCTTTTGATGGAGCTGCAACACAACTTAATGAGCAGTTCCCATTACCAGATCAGTGATAGCGATTGCAACATGTATACGTGGTGGCCCTGGAGAAGAGTGATATCCAAAACCCAGGTGATCAGTCTGCTACATTTAGACTTCGGCGAAATTAATAATCAGTTTTATGTGCTGCGCACATAGCTGGTTCCTTTCAGCCATATTATGATTCTAGTCTACCTCAATTTTGCTAGTGAAATCGGAACAGTCTTCTGCTTTAAAACTTACTAATAGCGATAAAAATATCAGGGACATTAAAACGTTTGATCACACGTTAATATGCCTTTCATCCCTTTCATTTTATTACATACTTCCAACATAGCTTGGCTTTCGACTCCTTGCGTTTGCACGGTCACCCGTAATGGTCTTTATTTTCGCTCTCTTAAGCCCAAAACCAACGCCAAAGAGAAGTCACGTGAGTTGCGACGTAAATCAAACGAAACAAAATGCGAAAAGCATGTTATTTTAAGAAAAATGCAGATATTTTTTTCCACAGAAATCTCTAATTTGTTCTGAAAAGCGCCAACAATTTCAGAAAACAGTTGTTCCTTTTAGCTTTTTGATTTCCCCAAAGGTTAATCGCTAACTTAGAGTACATCAGACTATCTAAGATTTATGGGCTCAGACTGAAATTCGACATGAATATTTGGACCGAAGTCTCGCAGCCATAGGCGAACCACCGCGTAATATTCACAAACTGCAAACAGGCAGCCAGTAGTATTTGCTCAGGTCCAACTAAGCAATTGTTTGTGCTAGCACGCTCACAATTTCTGCATAGGCGAATATCCCTTAAGCCATCGTCGGATGATTACCACCGAGTGAACAATTGGTACTTACTTTTCAAACAAATAATGCAAAGGATTAAGGGTTCGATAAATCCTTTGGTAGTTAGGCACTTTTAGTTTGTAAACAAAAACAAAGAAAACTGTTCAGGTACGATGAAAAAATTGAGTTCTTCGTTTTCGACAGAACAGTTGTCGACTTGTGTAGGAGAAGCATATAGACGGACGAAAGCTATATTTCTCGGCCTGAGACACGTGAGCCTTCGTCTGCAAAATACACCGCTAGAGAAATTTGTCAAGAGACAGACTGTGGAAAAACGGTTACGTCTGATGAGTTCGCGTAAAAACATGTATGTTTAGCATCATTTTCCTACGCCAACAAAATGCAATATTTGGATGATTCTACAACTTTGTCATAAATAGCTGTCTAGTGCAAAAAGGGCTCTTATAAACAAAGCTTTAAGCGCTGCCTTTAAAATGCTTTGCAGTTATCAGTGATACGCAGAAACAAGCTGAAGATTATTTACTAACATTGTATGGGCAACATCGCACTCAGTGGGGCTCGCATTCCGCACGAAGAGTATTTGAGAACGTTTCTGATAGACGAAACTGGCATCCCTATCTTTCTTCTTGCTAATTGATTATTCTCCAAAAATATGGATTTCTAATGACACATATTTCTGCAAATTCCGAATCAAACCGACTCGAATCGGCATTATATTTCACAGGACAAACGGAAGGCCCTTAAACTCTCCTTACACAATCTAACATACAAAAAAACTGTCTGATCATCAAACAGTCATGCTTTAACTGACACTGCTGTTGAGGGAAACTTAAGACGGCCTTGAAACCTTGCTGCTATAATGCTGTTTTAATCACCGAGTTGCTTGCAGGATTAAGCGTTACATATATTCCCAGACCACGTTTATTAATCTGACACGTTTTCGCGTTTTTGTGCATTTTGCCTCTCCTAAAACAAATTGTTAGCTAATCAACGTGAGACTTCTTATGATGCTTCTTTCGCCTTGACATGTAGCTAAGGGTCTTCCAGTTGTAAATGGCTGATTAAAGCAAGTTATCTGTATGGATAAAAAAAATCGTCAAGTGATTGTAATAAAATTTGGTCTGCTTTATGTGTAGACGCATGTCTACACGAGGGGCGAAAATAAACGATGTCCAAATTATTTAATTAACAGCATTTAAATTTGTTTTTTTTTTTCCTGGGAAACGTCTATCGAAAACGTAGGCTGTATTTATTTTGCGTTTGGTCACAGCTAGCAAAAAATCTTATTGGATAAATGTTTGCGGACTTTTGTCAGCGTTTCATGCTAGCTACCAGTTTGCATGCAAAATAAATGCCCCGTGTGTGACGTTAAGACAATAAAAGTCGTCTTCGCCGACCTATTGTACCTCTGCTCCCTAGGACTCATAATTTCTGCTAATTATGATGGCAGATAAGCCAAATACCGCAATTTCAACATGCCCGCACGTAGACAATTAATTGTTCCGACGTCGGATTTTATCAGAAGATGGGCAATTCTTTAACTTTGCATGAAGATGCCTGAACTCAAGCTTACTAAAGGGACTGCTGATAACTGAGATAAGCCAATTCAAATGCGCCCCGCTAGCGAAAGACAGGACCAAGATACGCCCAGTCAGTCGTTAATTGTTGGTTTTATGATAATTTACATTCACAATGGTAGAACTCCAAATGGATAATTCTACCTTAGACAAAAAGCAAGCAAATATTACTTTTACATGCTTTTCTTGCATGCATTAATTCCGGACATATTATTCAGGCGATAAACAAAAGTCGTCACTTGTGCTCGTACGTCAGGAAGTTTACACTTCCGTACATTTTGCGAGTAATTAAGAAGTGTTTTTATGATTTCCCTCAGGCATCCCCAAAGCACAATGCATAAAATGTAGGTCATTGGTGGCTGCTCAATAAGACGCCGGCGCTAATATGTTCATGCACGAAGACGGCTGCGGCTACTGGGTTGTACTTGCAACCCTTGGTAACTATGACTATAAGAGGCCTAAGAAAGAGAGATTAGAGGACTACGCCTTACTTTGCAAGAATCATTTTAAAATACTTTTAAAAGAATTCCCCTATCGCCATAGCCAGAACGAAAACTAATATATAAACGAGGGGGTTTTTAAACTCTACAGTGAGTGACCGATCTCGTAAAATGTTAGCCAAAATTCTAAAATGCGTTTCGGATTAGGAAGGAGTACTTTGGTGGGGTTCTGGTGAACATTATCTTGCGGCATAATCCTATAAAATTTTGTACTTGAAAGGCTGTGTGCCCTTCTCTTTAATCTCCCGTAGAAGCCGTACTAGGTGAAAAATGATTACTTATGTGGCATGCGTAAATATGCTTTCTTTCAGTAGTTTGACAGAGAACTACGTCGTTGTTGTATTTTATACTCGACGAAGGAGTATAATTAGGTTTTAAAAACGTTCGTTAATTCCTGAATAATTTGAAGCCTGTTTAGCCTTTGCAGTTGAGCGTACTGTTTTCAATCTACACGGTCCATGCGTTCCACGTAAAAGAAATCGCATATTCTTCTATGTCTTTAAAAATATGTCATATGGAGTTCATTAAATTTCGCAATAGATGAGGACCATGTTGTACATTTCATGAGGAACAGTGGTAAACGGAAAGGAACGATGTTGCATGCATGGACACCTCACGGTCTTAAAGCATCTCGTGATTAAAAACTTTTTTTAAAAATCTAACTGTACTAGGAAAAGGAGTGCATTCAAAAGCGGGCATCCAAGTAAGTCCGAAATATTATAGGATTATGCGTCAAGATGATATGTATTAGAACCCCACATAAATAATTCTTCATAATCGGAAATGAATTTTGGAATTTCGGATAACTTTTCATGAGATCGATCGATTACTGTACTTTGGTCTCTTTACACATAAGATTTCGTGTCAGAAATGAAACTGCGGATGTTTATATGTTAATGTGCGGTAAACTTTGAGCAAAAGCCACGACGTATGGAACGGAGAGAGACCGTAGAAGATAATTTAGAGTGAAGGGCATGGACAACATCTACCAAAGTTCGGTCAGCATATTGCTTGACCATTGTGAAATTTCGATGAGTACTATTACCTCCCCCCTACCCTTCTCCCCCACAGTCCCACACCCCGTCTATGTTTTAAGGATACCTTTTATCGATTTCTCTTATCCCTGACATGTTTGACTTTTACCCCGTTCCTATATAACTGTACTGGCCCGACAAGAATTTATCGAAAGCTACGTATGCTCGCCACCTCGTCTTCTGATTACTGATATGGGAATTTTCGCAACTCTAAAATTTGGTGTATTAAAATAGAAACTTGAAATACATAAGCGACTCTCCAACAAAAAAAGCCTTTGGAGAACAGGAATTAATATAAGCATGCCCTTTAGCAGGATAGAAAAATAATTCAGGGGTCAGAAAAGAATTGGTAGGAGAATGTAGACATCTATACATCTCCAGGGTAGGAATTGAGACGTGTGGTGGGAGCGTGGACGACACAAGTTTACAATGTTCAGTGAAAAGGGTTTCAGTATGAATGAAGACTAAGAGATTTCAGGGCGGAATAACAACAAGGAGGATACTTCATTAGGATGAATGTCAAACGACTCGGGAACGGAAGAGAGACGCTGTGGAAACATAAAATGGACTGCTCTCTGACTGCTAAGCGGAAGACCATGGGTATGATTAAAGCTATCCTTCAGACCAGAGACGGGTCTGTTTTGAATGTGGTAGCCCAAACTGTATCATCGATCCATTTAACATAGAGCTAGTTATTAACTATTTCAGGTCACCATCGTAAAGTGAGTAGAGGCGAGAGGATAACCGAAATCTTGGAGGATTATGCAGTTATTCTGAAGAACATTAGATATCGACTAGTTTGACTGGTCAAATGTAGTGCAAATGAAAAATATTCTGCTAGCAAGGGGAGCTACATTCAGTTGCTTAGCTTAGAAAATGCTGCAGGACTTCGTTTTACTAATGAGGATTGCTGCTATGCCACCAAGGCATAGCATACGAAATGGTCATATTTGTTGTGTGAATAGCAAGAGTAGTTACGTGGAGGTTTAATGATTTAGCGAGATGCTGTGTAAGACGGAGTGAGAATGTAGGTCGAGGAAAACAAGGGTACAATATCGCAATATAGCTTAATTTTTAAAGGAGTGGACAATGGAACACGGAGAACAACTTTGAGAAGTTCATGTCTGGCGGAACTCTCCCTGATATCCCCTGATATAGCGTCTCGCTCGGAGGGTCCCCGTGCCTCCTATACTGCTTATATTATATTAACACTAAACGTGAGCATGCTGTCAAGTAATGTTTAAAATTATTCGACAGCACAGAACTTTTTCGAAAGATCGGAAACTAACTTTCTTTAAGTATAACACTTGAAGAAAACGCACTTTTTCACTAAGGAATTGCGAGTGTCATGCGTCCTCTTTTTCAGAAATATATTTTGAGTTGACAGGCCACCGAAAACCATTAGACAAAAATACATAACACTTAAGTGGTCATCATGCAAAAGTTTTTGTGTTAACAGGCTGCTGAGAAGACCTACAAGCAAGCTAAACCAATATTATTATTCCCCCTGTTATCCTTTCTAAGCAAAAGCGTAATTCAGTACTTCAGTTAATGACAGCTTTTCTAAGCGAACATTGGCGTCGAAGCAGCTCAGCAGTTCGCGTGCGGCTTGAGGGCTGCGAGGATATCCGGCAGCTACTGCAGAGGTGTCCACTCCTGTTCGCTTATCTCCTTCTGTGGTTAACCTTTAGTTGACAGCCAACTTATTAGGCCATTCCGTTGGTCTTAGCCATGCACGCCTGGACAGAATTCTACGCAGGTTGAGGCAGGACTGCAGAAGGTGGCAAGTGACGCAGGCAGTACGTTTAGTCGTGCAAGTGAAGTGAAGACTGACGCTGTCAACTCGGGTAGGGAAGAAGATTTTCGCAAATGTGACAGACTTTTCGCCCAGCCGGGGACTAGCCTTCGGTCACCGGATGAAGAGTGTGATGCAGGTGAGAAAGTAGGAGCAACTGATGGGCCGTGAATGACTTACGCACTGCCCTGGGTGATTGGTCATGCGTCAAGCCTCGGCGCCGAAGGACAGTGAGAACAGCGATGCTCTTTAACCGACAGTCCGCCTGGGTAGGAATGCCAACCGTTAATTACTGTGTTAGAGGTCTCAGCTGACATGGTACGTGTCCAAAAATGGTGTTTAAAACCCATCAAGCGACTTATGTTTTGCAAACTGCGTGTGCAGCTTGGGTGTGAACTATCTGTGATTGGTAGACTGGCAATCCCAATGTCCCGAGACAGGGATACTGGAATTTCCTGATTAGTAATTGCTTGTATCGTGGATTAACAGCGCATATTATGCGAGGCCGTTAAAATGTTTTGCAATCTTTGGCGTCGTTATCATCAGCCAATTGGTCGCTACTACAGGATAGTCGACAGCATGCTGGCGAATTAGACGGGTTTTAGTAAGCGGGTCGAGGTCAATCGCAATCGGTCTAAGAATCAAAAGCGGTGAAAGCCTGTGACAAACTTTACGAAGAGAAGGGACACTGAGCAAGAAAATAAAGGCGACAATGGCAGAGCTGACAACCTAAGCGGACAGGTGTGAGTTGCCAAAAGAAGGCCGACTGATCTAGGTGGTTTTGAGGCGTGGCGTTGAAGTTAAAACAGCAGGGGTGAATGCGTCAATGTGTCGCGATGCCAAATATGCTTTTTACATCAGTCCGTTTTGACTAACGTCGCGGACGTGCTCATACATGTCAGGAAATAAAAGACTTGTGGAGTCCGTTCGTGTACATCAATCGGAAGACGGTCAGCGATGGCGGTTCTGTTGAGATGGCGTCTGAGTCGTTCGCAAAAGATGGGGCACTTTTAAGAGGAGATGAGTACGTTACCGTCGGATGCCTATCCTGTCATTTGCGAGATTGTTTACATATTGGTTTTGCCAGTTCGGTGCATTTGCTTTGCGAAAACCATGGGAGAAAAAAGGGAACACATAAACTTTATTACGGCAACCAAGGCACGAAGACACTGAAGACGAAATGCAGCTGATGCGATAAAGCAATTGAGTGAGGGAGTGCTGCTAGTAAATCGCTGAAGGCCAAACTATCGATCGGTTCCGAGCCGCAGCCCAAATGCGCAAAAGCCGGAATTCCGCTGTTACATTTGCAGTGTAAGCTGCTCCACTTTCATTTATCCGTGTTCCATACTAATTTGTTTGACAACCGCAATTACATCTACCTCTTACTAGGTAGAACAGTGAAAAAACTGGGTTTACGTATTCTGATATGTGGTGTGTGCCCTTTGTCCTGAGAGGCGTGATAACGTTTCGGCTTATCTTATGGGTGTCTTTCAGGCCGCCACTTAGAAGGTAGACTTGACAAAAATGACCACTTAATAGGCATGCTTTTTTACCTTGCTTTTAGACGCTCCGTGAATTTTAACAACTTTTGCAAATGTCTTGCATAAAAAACGTTTTCTATAGTCACTGGCAAAATATTTTCGTCAACATCAAACACTATGCTTTAAAACGAGTATTTATCTGTTGCCAAAAAAGTTTTCAGTTGCCGAACTTTAATCTGCACAGGCGACTAAGTTTCGGAGACAGCCTGTTGATTGCTCTCCGTGTAAGGAAAATCATAGTATGACCTTCCCATACTTGAGAGCAGGGGTACTAGTTAAAGGCCCAGAAACATGTTTTGCCGATAGTTTGCCGTTGGGTGGAACAGCTTTGAGAGGTTCGACCCATAAATGGGTCTTCCGGGGTTCTCTGTGTGCTTTCTATCAAGTATGGTATATATTTTTGTCTTAGTATATACAATTGGCTGCCTGTTGGCAGTTTGTGAATTATATGTGGATCTCGGCCCAAATATCCTGTCAAAATTCAGCTGGAGCCTATATGCCTAAAATAGACTGAATTGAGCCAGGCCGTCGATTAGAAATTTAAAAGCTGCAAGGAAAACCATGTATTGCCCTAGGTTATTAGAAGGACATCATTAAGTACCGAGATGGGTATGGGTCATTTGCATATTTCACAGATAACTCTTTTAAACTGCTGTACACGATTTTTACAGAAATACATTTTAAGTTCTTAAGTAATCCCATAATTAAAAACATTTTCTAGACCAAAAGATACCCCTTCTTTGAGAATAGAGTTCGTAAAATATCTAATCCAGTGCTAACTATCTGCAATGAATAATCCATCAGGAAAATACTTAACGACTGCCGTCTTTTCAGGCAGCTGGAAAGGTGCCAATTTAACATTCAAAATTCCGTCTCGAATGAAATTTCTTGGGATTATGCAGCATGACAATTGATATTTCAACTATGTCTAAGCAACTATTTCCAGTCGGAACGAATTTTCAGATTTTTTGGTATTATTTTATACTGTACAGTTTTTCTTGGAATGTGAATTATAGCGGCAGAGAGATAGCGGTACCAGAAGGTACACTAGGCCCAATGCACGCAAACGTACGCCAAAAATACCGACAAATATTTCCTGGTTCCCACAGATCGGCCAGATCGCCATGACTGAACAGACGCCTTTGAAGCGGTGCTTTTAGTGGGCCGGCCCGACGGTCAAGATACGATCAGCGGAGATAAATTGCTTCACTCGCCGGAAACCTCATTTTGGAATTGCGCCGAACCACCGCTGTTCGTAAAGTACAGCATTAATGTACGCTTCTGTATTCAGTAGTCCCCGGAGAATGGACACATTTTAACACAGGTCATAGTGCTGCCGACGACCAGCACTGAGCATGTGTACGGAGTAGCCTTTCGACGATTGACAACGGTGTGTCATCTGGTGAGGACTCATATTGCTCCTAATTTAGCCCACGCGGCAGATATACTGGACAAACAGAAGGCTATAGCGGAGTCGGAAGGTATTCAGGATATTGTAGTTGGCCCGTTTGCTGTAATACACCGCGTCCATTTGGATTCCAGCGGAAACCCCACGTTGGTTGTTGTTTAAACTGCCGGTCAAGTGCTTGATGTGGATCAGGTGGTATGTTAGTATGCCTACCTGCGGATTTCGCCATGCCAGCCTCCTACGACCTCTCCCACCTCTGACCTTCTTGACTTGGTCATGGCACCTGATCCAGCTGGGGAGGAGAGAGTGCGGTAGATGCTGCGCAAGTCCACTATCACTAAGCCCCACATAAGTCAGTGTCTCTGCTCTCGCCCTGATGTGCAGACCTCGGATGACATCGTCGAAGACGACGGTGGAACTGCCGGTTGGGGCCTATTTCCGCTATTGTCATCATGCGTGTCCATGACAAGCCAGATAGCTTATTGCACAGGTGCACACATGATGCTCCACAAATGGGCCGACTGGTGTGACCTCGACTCTGAAGATCTGGATATTCGTCCATTAATGGAATTTGCATTATCTAGGCAAAATACTGATCACAACACCCTATAACGACTCAAATCGACATGCGTTTATACGCGCATTTTAAAGTGTAGTTTTTCTTAACATTTCAGTTGCTCTGACTTGGGATCATCTGAACGCTTGCTTTTCGTTTACCATAAGCAATAACTGGTAAAAAAGAGTAGATTGGATAACCTTCTCGGCTTGCAGTATTCTTTTCAAGATTGCCTAAGGGACCTCCAGGTCCTCCAAATCGAACGCGATGTGAGGGCGGAAGCTTTGGATGCTCACAAAACAGCGAAATCCAAGATGCAGGTAAAAGGCAAATTCGGACGGTGGAGTAGGTAGATTACACGTTAGGTCTTTCGAGATCACTGTGGGACGCACTGTCGCATGCGAGTTGGAGGGGCTCAGTCGACATAAACCTTACAAAATTAGGGGCGCCAGGTTTATTGCCGATGCTATTTCTTGATGCCATGACCGGTTGACTGCTCAGAACTGAGACACTAATCATCACGATTTGATAATCAGTGAGGGGGATCTGGAGGGTTGACTGAGTGTCGGAAAAAATACACGCATGCGCACTTTATGGTTAATTAATATGTCCAGTCTGAATAAGGCAGGGAGGTAATTGATATGGCTGAAGGATTGCGGGTCTTTGAACCATGATTTAAATAAGTGAGTATTCGCGTATTTGTCCCATATTGTGGGGATTGAAATACCTATGATGTTGAAGGAATTCCATTGAGTTATCCACAGCCTCAAAGGTGGAAGCCTTTCATCCCCATTCCTAATGCGTTTATGACTAACCGCGTCCAAACTGATTCTTTTATTTTTAGCGACACAATTGTTGTGCTCGAAACTGCGTCATTTCTGACATAATATCACGAGGACCACGACGGGTGTTTCCACAGGACATAATTTTGCATGGTATGGCGAATTGACGTGGGCAGCAAAACCTGTTCTAAAAGCACCCTCGTACAGTTCTGTTCGGTCACTTTCCGAGTCACTGTCACACCTTGCTGGTACGAATTCCCGCTAGGTAGCCGTCATTTCGGTGTCGCGAGCGACGATGTCCAGTCTTTGTCCCAGAGCAAGGTGGACTCCGAACGATGAATTTAGTGCGGATAGGTTTATAGTGGTAAGAGACTTTGGCAGGACCTGCCGCACTCCCTTCTCTCTTCGCCACCTGGACCCGTGTACGCGTGCCATACGCAATCCGGACCGCGCCAGATGGGTCGAGGTGGCCAAGAGACAAGGTAGCGACTCGGATCCATATCGTAGGGGACAAATTACAGTCGCGCTCTCAGTACGCCAATCAAGCGTTCCAAAACCACTCACAAAACTGTCGGCGCGGACAAAATGACCCCGTAGTTCGCGCTGAAGAGCCCGCAGGGTTGACCCTACTTTTTATATCTTTTCTCTAGCACCATTTGACATTCGGAGGTCTGTCAATTGTCAGATATGGATGGTGGAGCTCAGCAGCCAGTCTATGTTGGCTTAACGCGACTCCATATCCCAACAAATATAACAGATTTTCCCAGATAATGTGACGCCTATGTTCCTCAGTATAGTCGATCGAACAGTTATCGCACCATTCACGACCGTCCTATATGAATACGAGAGCTGCCGACTTTAACCGATGTGCAATCAGTAAGCAGCTGCACTGCTTAACTTCCAGTTTGCTAAACTGCTTCATCTGCAACTGTCTTTATTTGAGAAGCAATCCGAAAATGTCGTGCGGATATTTTTACTCGTCCAGTAATTGAGCCTTCTTCTTTCTACCTACACCCTTATACTAGCCTTGATCAAGGGCCTGATATAATTAGGCTACCAAATACCGTAAGGTGCGCAAAGACCTAGGTGTGGTTCCAACCCGTTGAATTCTGGTTCGCTGCAAAGCGGTTAACGCGCAGGTCGCAAATACACCCACCTCATGGAGCCGAAGTGGACCCGTTGCTTGCGGTGGTAACAATATCGACTGTTGTATCCAGCTGGTCAAAGCTTGGAATTTTCCACGCTTTCGTCACAAGTGCTTCCACATTTGGTCCCTGTTGACATTCCCCTCTCTCCTTTTTGTAGCTCTCTTTCGAACCTGATCAGCGTTCTTCTAGTTAACTAGTTTTTGTATTCTGACCTTGAGCTGGTAATTCGATTTGTTCAAACAGTAACAATGGCCTGCTTTGTCTAGGCTATCCATTGTTAGGATTTGTACATTTTTTTCTTATTACCTTCTTCTATCAATAGTACCGTATGTACACCGAAATCTGTTTCGGCTTATACACGTGACTAAAATAACCAAGAATTCTTCAGTACTTAACATCGTACCATAAATTGGAGGAAATTACTTTCATCAAATACAGATGTGTTCCATGAAGAATGAATCGGACAGTACGGAACGGTCTCGGACTAGACAAACCAGGTGGCTTCGAAGGACAAGGAGATGTGAAGAAAAATGTTCAGTCCGGCTCTTTAAGAACGTTTCCACTATTAGTCGTAGTTCCAGTAAAACAGCTAAAGAAAGGCTCGTTAAACGTGAGGTCCAACTCCAACGGGCTATTTTCGATGCCGAGAGAAGGATCGAGCTTACTAGGATAGAGGTAGAGACCGATGGATGTATTTCCGATGACGACCGTTAACCCGTGGATTACGTCGCGCACGTCCCGGGATATTTGAAACAATGCCCATTGAATGAAATTTCTCCTGAAGAGAGAAATCATTGATAACGTGAGAATTTTGATATGCACAAAGCAATTGCTAGGAGTCTGCCAGATGCCAGTTCAGTACTGCCCAAGGTTGAGTTGTCCTGATTACGGGAATCCATTTCATTATTGGAAGTTTATACGACAGTTTTAGTTGTACTTGGAGAGCAAAATTGAAGATGCTGGACAGAGGCTTCTCTACTTGATTCACTATTGCAGAGGTGATGCGAGAACGGCCATAGAAGAGTGGGTCATGCTGCCTTCAAAGTTGGCTTATTTAAGAGCACGGAATATACTGAGCAGCTTATATGGCCAGGCACATGTAGTGGCTAATTATCTTTTAAAAGGTGTCTTTAGACAGACACGCCAAGTTGACCAGACTGCAAAGACGCTATCTGATTTGTGCACAAAAATGAAACGTTTTGAAATAACGCTCAAGCAAATGAACTACGTGTCTGACCTACGGTCGCTGACTGTCCTAGAGATGTCTCCAAATCAACCTGAAGGCCAGGATACACCTACTGGAGGGTAGACAGACTCAGCAGATGGCCGTAAACACACCACAACAAACTCCCAAGGCTACCGGAAATAGGAGATCAAGGCAAGACGACAAGCACGCGAGACTAAATTGCCGGTGCTCTAATCCGCTGAAGTACGCAGATTGTCAATATGCTTCCTACTTCAACATCCGGGTCTAGTGGACATACGGGGTGACTAAAAATCTGAAAACGACCAACTTACTCGCATCTAGGGAAATGCAACTACCAATTCGGATTCGCCTATTCCAGAGTTTTTCGCGCTTAACATAGCAGCCTTCCATTCTACAACTTTTAGGACACTTACACCTTCTTCTCGGGATTAGTATGCATTCTAATCACGCATCGGCAGGACTGACGTACTTAAATCCATTACAGTGAGGCTGAAAATCGCGTGAAGACAGCTGCATGCGTATATACACAATTGACCAGACGCACCGTCAAATACCCCACGTTCCCAGTCATCATTCAGTTTGGATATCCGAGCTTTAGAAAGGCATACATCGCATGCTGAAAACCCATATTGTGACGTTCACTAGATTCCATAATGACGGAAGAATTATCTGCTCAAGTGAACTTATTGCGCGTAACACTATTTGGGCGGAGACCTCTTGTGACACTAGCCACTGTGTCGGGTGTGATCACAACCATAAGAAAACGCATTCAGGCTACGTGTACATATAGAAAGGAGGCTGGCATGCCCTTATTTACGTCATTTTCGTATATTTTAATACAATAATTGACGCATTAATCCATCGTGTCACACATAAAGGCAGTATTTTAAAACGTTAGACATCAGCTGACACCACGACCGCGATCACGCCTCACGCCATCTCCGTCCACTGCCAAAGTCAAGTCCCCTGTCGTGTTCAAGCAATCGACTTTAAAGAGACTGTTCAGGTTCCGAGTGATTTTTTGACCTTATCTGTCACTGAAATTGCCTTTACGGTTTCTAACCCACACTGCGTATTCTGTCTATTTCTACTTAAGGAAAATCATACATTTTTATAAGCTACAAGGAAGCTGTCATATGGGGCTCATAAACTATTTCCGCGGTTATAGGCTACCTAAAATACCTCATGGGGAGTATAAATATGCGAACAGGTCTAATACTATATGGACGTACATTTCACGATCTTGAAGACATGTTAAATCTCAAATATACCCTTTCCTGAAGCATAGCATTGTAAGAGGACAATCGTTTCCAGCAGGTGAGTACAGAAAATGGTATGCTGTAGGCGTTGTCTACAGAATACGTTTGAATTATAAGAGCTTCCATAACAGACGAAGGACGTAGGTTTTCGCTGACATTTCGCAATAAGTTCTTCCAATGGCCGGCAGTCTGGTGTAACCGAAATATCTCCAGAGTATGCTGCACAGCAGTCAATAATACAACCCTACGAAAGTCATCATCTATAATTAAAAGGCACTTTTAAATTTCGGTTGGCATTCTATGCCATGGATTTCTTAGTTCTGTTGTACGCGTCATATTGCGTAATGGGCCTGCATTGGTAGTATTGCAAAATTTGGAGCACTAAAAAGACCATTTTACCCAGCTCAGTGAAGTAAGTTCCTATTTTATCAGGACTGCCCCAGCGATTATCATATTGTTTTCCAAAAACATCGGTCCTTATTAGTCCAAACCACTACTTCTGGGGTATAATATTTGATTAATTGAGTGATTGATCTTATGTAATATCGGTCGAAGTTCTGAAACGCGTTTTCAATTAGGAAGGATACCGTAGGCGTGGTTACAACACTGATCACCTTGCGGCATAATCCTACATTATTTTGGACTCAGCAGGAATCCGGTTTCTGAATGCTGTGCTTTTCAATCTCATGTAGAACTCACACTTGTTAAAAATGGTTACTTAAGTAGCATGAATTTTTCACATTGATTTTCGATGGTACAATGAATTCAAATATATTTTATACCAAACATAAACCGGATATGCCTTCTTTCACTCGTTCGATAGAGAACTACGTAATTTTATATTGTATACTCGAAGAAGGAGTATTATTAGGTTTTGAAAAAAAAATTCTAATTCCCGATTAACATGTAGCCTGATTAGCCGTTGTATTAGTTCTCTGCGATTTCAGTTTGCAAGGTACATGCGTTCCGTGTAAGGAAAATCACATACTCTTCTACGCCCTTAAAAGATACCATATTGATTCCATAAAATTTTGCAATGGATGCTGACTTTGTTGTACATTTCATGGGAATCGGTGTTTAGCGGAGAGGTACGATGGTGCATAAATGGACATTTCACGGTCTTAAAAATCTCAGAACAAAAAAACTTTTTAAAACCTAATTATACTCCTTGCAGACTGAAATCACCAAACGATAATGCAAGGGCTAATCAGGCTCCAAATTATTCGGAAGTTAGAAAATCATTTAAAATGCTATTTTACTCCTTCTTCGGGTATGGAGTATAAAGATAACGTAGTTTTTATTAATCTTGTCAAGAAAAGCATATTTTTGTTTATGTGTTTTTATAAAATATATTTCAAATAATTAGGGCATCAAAAAGCAATGTGAAAAATGTCTGCTACTTGAGACGTCATGTTTGTTGTTACCAAATACTGTCTATACACGTGCTTAAAAGGAATTTTATTTAAAAGCAGACATCCTGCCCTGTTCGAAATATAATGGGATTATGCCGGAAGTTTATATGTATTATAACCTCACTTAAGTAATCCTTTCTAATTGGAAACGCATTTCGAAATGTCTGCTAGCACTTCATGAATTCAGCGACTCACTGTATGTTCATAAACACGTTAACAGCTAGGCTCAATATTTTTAGGAACTTTTCCATATCCCGCATATCTATACTGTTGGTTTTTGAAACGTCCGTTTGTAAAATAACCGCCGCTTTTCGCTCTCTTTATGCCGTAAGGTGACTAATTTGCACCCTCGGGCTAGCATAAACGTTTTCCATAGCCCACCCATTTTTGTCTTTGAAGGTAACTAGCTGGGCGGGCGGACGGAAGAAGTATATTTTTGGCAAACTGGCAACCAGGAAAATGACCAGTCATCAGAAAATGAAATGCCACAAGCAATTCACGCATACGGCCACGTTGGAAGGGACGTCGGCGTGCCGCCGAGCATTAATCACGGAAACCGAATGGAGGTAGAACCCATAAAGCCGCTTTAAAGTTGGAGTAATGGGTCGGCTGAACCGATCAACAGTAGAAAACTTTAAACAAAGTTATATGGTGGCCATTTTTCATAAACATTTGCAAAGAGTAAGGATAATTCTGCAACTAGCCTAACTCTTCTCTTAAAACACCACGCGGGTTCTTCAGACCTTCGCGTACCGACTACACTGGCATTGTGTAAGATTGCATGATGACTAGCAATCAGTTCAATAAGCATGGTTCACAGAAAAAGAAAGTTGGACGGCAGTGCGTGCTCCTAAGTTATTTACAGTTGTTCACCTGCGAATATCAGTGCGACGAAAATTAGGTCGAAAATGGGATATGCTACCTATTTTGGACCCCGCGTTCGTTCTCACAGTATTATGTGAGAGCTTAGATGTTTAAACGGAATGATACACACTGATTTCTCAGACGTTGGTGTTTACCATTTATGAATAATTACAGGAGAGTCGTATATAAAAATGACCATCTTTTCGATTGATATACGCGTATACATGATTTATACAGGAACATCGACAAAAGTTGAATACTACTGAGACTATTAACAAATGTAAGGATCACAAAGATTCGTTGTGTGTGGCTGTTGCACTCCCTTAGGTGCAGTCAAATTCATAAATTTTGGGTAGGAGAAGAGGTAATAAAATACAAATTCCGACATCACATAATAAAGTAAAAAAACAGTCGCTTAAAAAAACAGATGCTATATTATCGGAAAGGGTATTTTGCACTCGTAAAGCCCCACAAATGAAAACGTTCTTAATTCGAAAGTTGTATTATTAGCCCATATTGCCTTTTAAGAAAATCTGAGTTTTTAGCCAAAGACTACGAAGGAATATTATTTTACATGTTTTCTGTAAAATATAATTATATCTCTTAGGGCGTCATAGGTTAATGGTAAAAAATCAGGCCACGTAAGTGTTCTTCTGCTTGTCATATGCGATTGTTGCAGGCGGACAAAAGTATCACACTCAAAAGCTGACATCCTGTCCTAACTGATATATCTTACGATAATGGTACATAATAATCGTTAGAAAATAACGCACCTATGAAGTAATACCTCGAAATTGAAAACACAATTTAAAATATCCGTAAACATTTAGCGATACTAGTTAGTTCCTTTATGTTTTCCAAGTATTTACTGACTGTACAGAAAAGGTTTTGAGTGGAAGTCAGGAATAGCCCATCAAATAAGAAATCAGAAAATGACCAACAGTGTTGGAAGACGTAGAAAATGAGATGTCTAAAACAAGTGATTAGCTGGTCTGATCTTTTGGATTTTTGATCGAATTTGCCGTTAACTTCGTGATGCAAATACAGTGGCGATAGGGCGCGTCTTTCAAGTCTACCGAGATCGGGACCTCAGATTCAGTACATAAATAGCAAATTAATTAAAATATATTGTCTTTTTCGTAAGATTTATTTGTCCATTAAGCCGAGATTGAAATTTAGAGGTTCACAGTGGACATCGTTTACCCTTACGGTGGAGGACTGAATTTCCTGTACCGCAAAACAGCTTATTCATTCCTGCTCATTGGTGCGACTTAATGGACCGAACTAGTGATTATCTGAGCACAGCTCTAAAGAAAGGGAGCTTTGACGGGAATGTCACTTGTATTTTACTATAGTATTTGTTCATTTTATGGCGGAAACATTCCGCATTTGTGAATAAACTTGTTCGCTCCCTCTCACGGCATGCGATCCACCGTTGAACTTCAGAAGCGCAGTTGCCTTCGGCCAAGTTCTTAAGAGGTCGTCTTTAGATGGCACCGGGTTGTTACAGTTTGTAAAACGGGTACTTTATTTGATTCGTAAGATTAGACTCTTAATGCAAACGATTGATTGTTTATGTCATGGTTATTTAAACAAATATTTGAACCTCCCTGCTAACATACGGTTCATTGCAGGTGCATTTGATAGTATCAGCCGCCACAAATATCGAACATTAGTCAGATTCGATATTTTATTCAATCAGCATCTCTTTAAGCTAAACCATAGAGAATAAGATAGCCATATGTCTAAGACGAATAAGCTAAGAAATGGGTTCGAATTGAAGACCCACTGGGGTGGGTTTCACTGTTTACCTCTGGCTTAAAAGAGTTTCTCCTCTCAGGTATGAGAAGCAACTGACTATTCTTTCTTCCTGGGTAGGAACGGGACTGATTGCAGACTGAGTGATTCATCTGTTGCGGGTAAACGGAAGAATTATTATGCCCTGAGCATCTGCGCGTGTGTCGGTTGTCAGTCTGGATTTGGGACGTAAACCAACGGCTGCAACGTCACAGAAGCCGAATATTTTGGAGGCAATTTCAGAAAATGAATGCTGCCCGGTTACCGCGCAGGCGAAAAATTTGAATGTCTTTTAGAGAAAAAAAACTGCATCTGAACCCCTTTTCTGATTGTGACCGTTCTTTGGTTTCTCATAGTTGGTTAGGAAGTACTTCTTCGGAATAGCATTGAATTATCCCACCTCAAGGGACAAGGCTGACGTCGGGGTTTGAGAGGTGTCGCAAAAAAACGCATTTTATCGGCGTTCACCTACGTTTGATCTCCTTGCTCACGAATGCCAGTTAAGAAGGCGACACACTCCCGCGAATACGTCTGTCTCGACTGTTGTGACCTTAAAGCCATAGGTCACACCTGCCCTGCTCCAGTTCGAAACTCTACGTCGCGTATCTTACGACATGCACTCCCTTCGGCGTTCAGGCATCCGCTTATTGGTCGTCGTCTCTCACCCCCTACACAAACCGGTCACATTTACAGAAAATCGTCAGCCCCCGGCTACTCGTTCGATCGACCGACTTTGGCGAGGAAGAGCACCGTAGCCCAACCCGATCAAACTGTTCGACAGCCTTGCAACACTGATGTTCCATCAATTCTCATTTGCGATTTTTGGAACCTGTACTTAGTGCGCTTGAATCTAATGCCTACTGTCTTCACAAATACCAGATTATTTACTGATAAAAGCGAACAGGCGAGTTCCATGTATCAGTTCAGAAAACGACGGTGTGAGCACTGGAACAAGACATTTATTGGCGTAGCGTTTCGGATTCCTACTCGAATCCACCATCGGAGACAGTCACAGATAAGGGGCAATGGTGGCACAAGAAATGCAGTATTTATAGCACGTCTCTGCCGTGGGACCATATGCGCACTGTAATTAGTAGCTCTCCCAGTCACCGCTGGGGTGGTACTTGATGCGGTGGTGGCTTGTCAGTCCGATTCCGAGTCGTTAATGACCGCAATTTCGTCATCCGTGCTGGATTCCGGTGTGACGATTGCTTTGAAAATTGGCTCCCTGTCACTGGGATAATTGCTCGACCGCGCCCTCCCCACGTGACTGATTCCCCTGCTTAAGGAAAATCTTAGCAGGAAATATGGTACCGAGAGGTCATTGTTCTTGTTGATGGATTGCGGGCCTGAAACCATGACTCGAACAGCTCGCGGCTCGCGCGGTTGTCACCCCTTGCGAGGAGTTCGGTCTTTTGAAATTTGAAAATAGGGCCGGTTCCCGTCGAATTAGCCGCCACCTGAGATCTAGCGTTTCGCCGCCTCACTGCTGCTGCGTTCTCGGCAAGCCGCGTACGGAGTAATCTCCCAGTTTCTTTGACATAACTGCATTGTCCGCAACTGCACGCGTATTTCATTTTCAAGGATAAAAATAACTTCTTATGCGACATTTTCGGGAAGGTTTCTCACCTGAATGATATTGGATCATTTTGCAGTTCATGCACTACGTGTATAAAAATGTTTTGATCATTTTTGCATTTGTTGAAGGAGAACGCTCCCTGAAAACATATTCACAGGTTTTTTATTGATGTGGTTCCTGGCCTACATGAGCATTTTCGTTCGCAATACATCCAACGTTATTTATTTTTAATTAGTTAGAGTTGTGACAAGCGCAAAAGACGCATATTTGGAAAACCTTGAATTTCCGACGACTAACAAGAGTTTACATGTACTGCGCATGGATACTCTAGACGTCTCGTGAAGCACCAAATTCCGACCTCGAGTAGTAACATGACAGACGTTTGTCAGAACGATCTTGCCCATGCCCATATATTTAACGGTGTGGTGTCGACACTTATTCCAATGATGCACATTTTTTGTTTCATCGTCTCATATGAACGGCCGTACATTTCGTTACTGTCCTTCTGCTCTTTCTTATTGCAGCAAGACGCGCGTTTTTGCATATTTAAACACCTATTGTACCATTATTAATATGCCCGATAGCAATTGACAGAACAGCGACATCCTGACTCATTGGTTAAGGCTTTAGACCTCAACCAAAAGTTCGCTGGTTCGAGTCTCGGGGGCTGCATTCCACGGAGCGGGCAGATGACAGCTAATAAGTCAGAGTGGACCATTTAACCTCCTTTGTCTTCGTCGGTATTGTCATTCACGAGTACAACTCGAATTTTCCGAAGAGTTCATCCCTTTCTCAGTAAGCAAATCGGAATGCATGCCACCCCTTATTTACAATGTTTATTTGGACGTCAAAGTCTATTCTAGGCAAATGTTGGATGAAATCCGCACAGAGACAGGCGATGCCTCTCGAACAGCTGACCGTCCTGTATCGTTGTCGCAATCACGGCTTGTTACCGAAGTCTTCGTTGGAAACTGACTTTGCCAAATAAGACCAAGAAAATTCTCGCGAGCAAATTCAGATGGCGCATTTTAGTACTATATTATCCCACGTCAATAATCGCCTTGGTAGATTCGAAGTATAACGTGCCGACATAAAAATGCAGCGTGCCTCTACACTACCTTAAATTTACTCGAGATGTGCAGCAAAGAATTAACTCCACCACCAAGGTTGGGAGAATGTAGAAGAGAGTTCTCCGCCCTACTAACGAAGGAAGTATAACCACTAGATTTGTCAACCTACCGAAGAGGCGTCTCTCACCAACTGAAATCAGTCTCTTATCAAACGAAATGAAATTTTATCATACGGGAGCCACACCTGCCAAATTCATAGCTTGGCGTGAGTCCATTCTACGGACCTCTGCCCTTCCGAAACAAATCTACGCGGACATACGCGGCTGTTTTACCGGTATCCTCAGGCCAGAAGACGCCACCGAACTCAACCAGCTGAAGAAGCGCAAGAATTACGATCATTGAAATCAGATCAGAGTATCGTTGTTGTTCCCGCTGACAAGCGTGGCGCGCTACTGTCATCACGGACAAAATTGACTACAATACCAACGCGAAAAAACCTTTGGTTACATAGAGACCTATACTCCCCTGGCCGATTACCTGAAGAAAAAGCAAGCCGTAACCATCAAGAAGAAGGTGTATGAGCTCCCTCGTCTGAAAGTTATCAGTTCGCATGACTCCACGTTAATGAAACTCAGCGATCCCTATATCGCACGCGCGCATGGGCCAGCAAATGTGCACAAGTTGCATGCTCTGCTGGGGGTTATAGGGTCACTTATCGGATTGCCGACTTAAAATATAGCTAAGTGGCTGCAAATTCATCCGAAGCGGTCTACACAGAGATAGGACGACACAGGTAGCAACTCTTACGCATTGCTATATGGGATCTAAGGACTCGAGGAAGGTACTACTTAATGTTTTCCGTCTATTGAAGTTGGCTCGGCAATTGGATGAGTAGCCCAACGCCCAGAGTACAATCCAATTGAGATGCCGACGCAGCACGTTATAGAACTGATCAAATTTTGCCTTGGGAGTAATGGTCAATTCAACGATAAGTGCTACCAACAGTAAACGGAACCCCGATGATTTCGCCAATATCAGGACCGCTCGCGGCACTAAAGATGCGGCGACTAGAAGAGGTAGTTTTCCAAACTATCAAGCCAAAACGATGGCCTCGTTACATTGATGACACCTTTGTAAGGAGGAATTGCGAAGTTGAACGGATTCACCAGCGACCTAATGATGTCTGTCCAGCCATACAGTTAACCCGTGAAGAGGTAATTATAGACTGCTTGCAGTTTCTGGGCGTGAGGTTGAGAAATGGCAGCCTCGCAACAGGCGTCCATGGGAAAGAATCTCACTATGAGATTGTTCTCAACTACGAAAGCAACCACCTTGCGACTCGCGAAAGAAGTTGCGTCTAAACTTTGTTCCGTCGAGGCTGCCGTTATTGCAATAGCAACGATCTCCTCAAGAAAGACCTTTCTTACCTGTATCGGTTGTCTCGATATAACGGATATCCGATCAGGTTAGTTAAGAACAGTCTCAGGCACTAGACACATTCGCAAGAACCCCTCACCCCCACCAAAGGAGATATATTAGCAAAAAAATTTTACTCCCTGTCGTATATTTGGGTAACCTATGAAATAATCGCCCGCCAGTTAAATCGCTTAGGCATTCATGTTGCCCACAAACCAGCATGCTCACCAAACGCTGCGCTCTGTCGAGTCACGGATCCCAGTCCCAAACAGCAACAAACAAATGTTACCTATCGCATTCTGTGCGCAAATGGCTTCTGTTGGTGATACGGGTCGACGACTGGGCAACCACATCAAGGAATGCACATTAGCTGTCCATCTGCCAAGCCCCCTATCCCTCGTCTTTGCCTATGCACTCGAATACGACCACCGATTCAATTGGGAAGGCACTGATGTCGTCGCCTTGGCTAACAAAATAGCTGGCGAGGAAATTTCTCTTGGCGGGTAGTATCAATCGCCATGTTGACCTGGATGCCCAGTACGAGAATCTGCGTTCACGACTGACTGACCCCTGTCCTAATAGCACATCAAAGACCTCGAATACAGCCGCCCGCAGTCCAAATGATCCGCAATCCGCCCTCCCCCTCCGGCACAGGGAGCCGTAGTTGGTCCGCCACCTCTCCTCTCCCCTCCCCCCGCACTCAGAAGCTTACCATGACTTCGTGATGGCGTCCCCTCACACGCCCATTCTGTCTGTCCTGTTGCGCTAATTGGTCTAATGTGACAATCTAACTTTCTCCCTTGTATTTTCGTCTGACGACGGGCTAGTGTCACCAGCTGGAAGATTCACGCGTGCAACACAATTTTTACGAAGAACTTCTTTCCCTTTTGCATCGTACAAAAATTGGGCATCGGCGATGGTCACCTTTGACTTATTATTTACCGTCACTCAGACTTACTTAGCCTCAGGTTTGGGCAACGACAGGGCGTTACCGCTCATTCCGACGGAAAAATGCGGATTTTTATTTCAGAATTTGAGATGGACGGTCCTGCTGCTTCTTTTCGTTCCGCGAATGTATTTAAATGTCTATGTGTGTGTCTATTTTCATCACCTTAAATTGTTTCTACACATTTGCCCCACGATGGTAAACTCAGTTCCACCTAACCATACGAGCGAAAAAGCTTGATTTTAGGGCAGACATTGTCGGCCAAGGCAAGGGTCGCGTAGGTCCAAGAAAAACCATATATCGGATCGTATTTTGCAGCCGTGCCTGTAGTAGCCAAGTACCTGCCTAGCACTTTGCCCCTAACTTTAATCGCTAACCCCTAATCCCAATCCCAAACCGCAAACCTCCGTCCCTAAACTTAACCTCTAAACCCACAATCCTGACCCCCAAACGCTAACTCTTAGTAGAGGCGTTTACGAAATAGGATCCTTCCCATTTTTAATCCTTAGCATACGTCCCACTTTTACGTGCTGACTCTTCACCAAGTGGTACCGTTATTCATACAACCGTCCTCGTGATTGGGAGTTTGAGAACAAAAATATAGCCTGACAGTCCTGGGCAAGCTGATCTTGTCCAGCCTAGGATGCTTGACCACCCATCTATGCATTCTACTACAGTAACATCAGACCCCTGTTTAACGTACGTTTTTCGTTTCTGTTTCATATCCTGCAGACGAGCAAGCTTGTCCTAAAAAGGGAACCGTAAAAAGGGCTCGTCAAACTTTTGTCGTTTAGGTTTCATCGACAATGCGATTGCGCAATGAAAGGACGCGTCCAAAGGAGGGAAGAAGCGACGCCCGCCGAAAACTCAGCCCCCCACCCAGATTCAACTGATGGTGCTCATGCCGGTTTGAAGCAAATTCGGCCTTTCTTTATGTAATGTGACTTCCACCTATCCCTGCGGGCCGGTTTAAACAAAGCGGGACTGTGAAAACCTACTGTGAATGGTGGGTCGTTCCAGAATTCAATCTTCTCGCTTCATTATAACTGGCTCTGCTAACAGTATCCCCCCTTCTTCATTTTTCGCCATATTCGCGCCCTGGATGTGTCCTTTGAAAACAAATAAATGTCAGGAATACCCATTTTCCTACATTGGCTATAAGTGCAAGCCAAGGGGATCATATTTCACCGACTGGTGACATTTAGCGCTTGGCGTTTCTCGCCTACAAACATGGGCCAAGTGCGGATGACATGCATTACTTGGCCTCCCCATGAATTTGTACGTTTTTAAGGCCGAACCAGGGCCGCACAGACGACTGAAACCGGTTTTTTGTGCAGTCA
Organism: Spirometra erinaceieuropaei; assembly: GCA_902702965.1. Taxonomy (NCBI): domain Eukaryota; kingdom Metazoa; phylum Platyhelminthes; class Cestoda; order Diphyllobothriidea; family Diphyllobothriidae; genus Spirometra; species Spirometra erinaceieuropaei. Next base: position 223,377 of record CACRXP010000098.1, read on the forward strand.
TCTGGTAATAAGGCATTTCAGTGATCTTTACCTCTGCGCCCTTTCGAGTTTGAACGTGCGTGGAACGAGCAGGGTATAAATGTTGTAAGGCAGCCTCATAAAAGGCAACTGAGTAAAATTTTCGTGCCATTTTATCGTCTCCGAGACTGCTAACTGGAACGAATGGGAATGGTCCGGAGGGAATTTCTGAGACGTATATTCCAAATGAGAAGCACTTAACGGCACAGTGGGTGTGCCGATTGCTAGTGCTTTGCTGGCTGTAGAACGGAGAATGTTTCCGCTAAGCGCCCTTATCCTCCAAATCCTGAAACGTCGACCTAGGCTTCATATCTTGTTTAATACTGCGATCCACCAGCAAGTGAAGGATACATCAATTTATTCGCAGAGTTATGAATCGATAACCGGGATGATCTAGCAATGGCCAGAATCCTAGGCTTTTTAAAGCTTCAGACCATGTCTGCAGACTTAGCAGGCGAATGGCGCCCTTGTCGTTACCGCACCGGAACAGACGTTGACAGTTAAGGAGCATCCCCCTGGACGTGTACCTTGCGATAGAAGGGAAAGAAAATGTTCAGCCAACTTTCCCATCCATCCTTCACTGCTGCAAAGATCGCAGTGGTCTGAAAGCTCACGAGTTCTGAAAACGGAAAAAACAACGAAAATACGTGGCTCCAAAGACAACCAACCTTTAGCCGCAATCGCACCGGCTTTAGGGTGATCTGTCGGCCTGTTGATATGCGCTGCAGTAAAAACAGAAAATATTGAAGCCGAAGTGCTCTACAAAGGTAGGTTTTCTTGCCTACTGGTTACTCGAGGGCTAGAACTGCGACAAAACTGCCACTAAGCCTTAAAAGTCTCCATGCATTTTCACGAGCTCTGTTTGGAAAAAATTGCCAACATTTGTTTCCGTACATGTGGGACCGACCACGACAGAGAAAATACTCCGCACTGGAGATGCTGTGCGGTGACTTGAGGGACGCTGAGCTGGCTGACAAGTTCTAAATTTAGCATCCGCATGACTCATCACTTCACAGCAGTCTTTCCGTCGGCCAGACTTAGAGAATGAACGGGAAGTCAGAAAGGTGGCACAAAGCTGCATCCAACGAGATGGTCATACTCTGACTCCTCTCTGCTCGTTTGGCAACACAACCAGTTAATTAAATATTTAGATACTAAAAGTACATAATTCGTACTAAGGCAGAACTGCCAGACCGAAAGAAAATCCGACCAGCTACTTATCTAAAGGTTATCAAGAAAGGAGGAGTAACTTTCGCAGTGAGGTAAAATGCTGCCAGTTTAGCGAACGGTGTCGATGGTGGTTCTGGTGAGCTACCGCATAATTTGTCATTAATCGTCAGACTGCGCGACCATTTCCCCTGTCTAGAGACAACAACGGCCAGTCCGTATAGGTTTTTTTGGATGTACAGTTTGCTATGATGAAATATTGGGTCTAAAAAAGCGCAATAACCAGAGAATTCGGACTGTTCCGTCGGAACTGAGCAGCTAGGCAGCTTCTTTGTTAAGAGGGCGGAAATCACCAAGATGAACGAAAGCAAATCCTGCATTTCACTGTGGTTTACGTATTCCTGGCCTTTTGCACCATAACTGGTCACAGCTTCATCAGTTTCAACATCGGAAGAAAGCCGTTCTGGTGAACTCAATTTTGTGGTTGACGCAGATCATGTGCAAGTCATTTTTCTCAAAAGGCAGATTGTAGGTTTCCTTATCGTTGCCATCAAACCAGAGCTTGAGCTGATGGCCTGTGCGATCATGAACTTTCAGGCCAATGCAGTGGATGACGTTTCGCAGTTGATTACACTTATTCGCTATAGTTAAATAACCTACTGAAGTTCATCTTCCTTTTCTAGACGGACATTCTGGCAACTGTTTGCATTGAATCGACCTCACACCGTAAACAGCAACACAGTATTTAACTTAATTTATGTTTACTTGCCTAATGGATGCCTTCCGGTGTTCCGGCATAGACTTCATCTTGGAGAAAACAAGAAAACCGTCCTCTGCAGCAGACATTTTCAAGGTCACTTGCTCGTTGCACTGTCCATACCACCGGAAACGGACGTAGTCCAACAAATGCCATTGACTCCAGCGAGGATGTATTTACCCAATCTACTTCCGGATCAGAAAGTTGAAGTAACTGTTTAGTCAGGAGGCAAATTTGTTCCAGTCGAACCATCTATTTGAGAATGGTATTGCTGCTGCAGCTACCGATCTCGAGACGATCTGGCAGTTCCTGTCAGGTAGCGTGATGTATACCAACCAGGGCACGCCGAAGTCGATCAGTTTCTCTGCCTGGGGCACAGTAGCCAGGTGGCAATGCATCCTCCTTTGGACGTACCCTAAATGTCATCGGAGTTGCTCATAGGAATATCACAAGCGCTGACACTTTCACATTGGTAAGGTAGACGTATGGTCATGAAACGGCGGTTGACGCACTGGGATAGGTAAAAGAAATGTTGCACGACGTGTTTATTCAGGACGAATGCGACCCCAGCATCACTTTACTCCACATTTTGGCTTCTGATGGAGAAAGAAACTGCCAAAAGACATCCCACTCCCACAGTCATCCCTGTTTGGAGAATTAGATTCCGTTGAGACCCGCAATGTCCACTTTGTAGTGTGTTACTTCGCTGGTGACCATAGCGTTTTCGGGCGACTTGCCACCGGACGGCTTGAATTCCCTGTTTCCCTGTGAAAGAAAAGAGAGGCTAGAGGGTGTCGTCATGAATGGAAATTTCACTGATATTTCGGAAAACGCTTCTTTCCTTCCCTAAACCAGTTATGGCGGCTGCTCTTACTTGCCTTAATTTGTTTAGCTTTGTTGACAGTTTCGGTGTACCCAACTTTGACATATCACTTGTTGGCGACAATGAAGCCTGTAGGACATCTAGGATTCAGGAAATATCATGAAATTCGCAAGGGACCATTGTAACATAGAGGTACCCCATACCGTAGATTCCAGAGTTATTTAGCTGTAAAAAGGTTGTTGCTTGATTTGCAAATAAACATTTCACTGTTTTTGTATTATTTACCAAACTTCAGGGAATGGATGCATTAGAAGGCAGCTAGTCAGAGTTAAATATAGTATTGCGTATTGCGACGACACATATCGAATGGAGGGCATGACAAAGAATAATAGTGAATGCTGTTTTATACTACGTACTAATAAAATTTGAACGATCAAATAGGATATACTGCTTTGACTTGTGCAGCCGTTAGTCCTTAAGCCAATTTTACCCTGAAGCGGAAAGTTTCTTTTTTTCCCCAAATCCATTTTATTTCTGATAAGTTTGTAGACATTTCTGCTGCCATCGCTTTTGATACTCTTTGCAGGAAGGAAAACGTTTCGCCGGCCATAGGTGGATGTTGACCAAAAGCTAGATCGTAGGTTTTGGTTATATCGGAATTAGAGTTGGTTGAAGCAGTAAATAGGAATTATTTCCGAGAGGTTATCGAGGCTAGTCAGTGAACGTGAAGGACGCTATAAGCAAAGACATCCTTAGGGCCATCCTCGGGCCACTTGTTACTCGTAGCGCGCCTTCATGACTTCTAGATCGACCACTCACAGACTAGGATGGACTTCCTAATCATCAGATGATGATATTTCGGCCCACTGTGCTGACTTGAGAAATATGTGGAGTGTTAGACCAGACGCGTCCCCGTGAATGACGGACGCCGGGTCCTGAGATGGTCATTGGTGCACTGCGATAGGCAGAAAAAATGTCCCACGACGTCTTTATTCATGGCTTAATTGACTCCCGTATCAATTTACTCTGCCCTTTGCCGTCTGATCCAGAATAAAAAGTGCATCCGGTACCCGCTTCCCCCAGTTATCCCTGCCTGAAGAAGCAGGTCTCGCTGAGATCCGAAGTGTATTTTTACTGACATTTCGGGAAATCTCTCTTTTCTACCCTAAGCTAGTTGAGGTATTTGCTCGTGTTGACCTTAATTCTTTCAGCTATGTTGCCTGTTTCATATTGCTCGGCGCACCAACTTCGGCATATCTTTGTCGGCGACATAATGTATCCAGGACTCATAAAATGTCATGAAATTCGCAAGAAATCCTCGTGACATAGAGGCGATCGACCTCGTGTACTCCGGAATTTTGCAGCGTTAAAAGTCCACGGTGTTTAAAAAGTTTATTTTTGATTCTTAAAAATATTTTTTATAAGTAACCAAAACATACAGAAAACGTATGTATTAGAAGGCATCTGGTAGACGCTGCGTATAATAGCGCATAATAAAAGGTCTATCGGAAGTTGTCACTTCAAGACCGTCAGTCTCTCTAGTACTTCCCAAGTACATTCTGTGTTTACTTATGCTACCGGATAAGATTTGTGCCTGGAGGAAGGAGAAATCTTCCTCGATCGGCGACAATGACTTAAAGCCTGTAAGCCGCATTTAGTTTTACATCCTCAATATACAGGACTGATAAGATGACAATGACAAGAAAACTGCAGTTTATTCTAAAAGGAGAATAAACTGCATAAAGGCTATCCCAACCACAAGTCTAACGCAAAGAGAACTGTTTACTTCCGGTAGAGCAGCGGCTGGTGAAGATGCAGAATGGCCCGATGGATCGTAAGGCTAGAAAAACAGAGGGGCGTGTGGACTGCAACCAGAAGAAGAACTGCGTCGTGTACATCAAGACGGTCCTTGGCTCTCACACCAGGGAAGTGTACAGCTGGTCATGTATGACAGCTCTATTTTTAACGGAGACGTCGCAAATTCTGGAACGCTAGTTCGACCACTTCATAAGCTCCTCTAATCGGCCATCCACGCCATTGACAGGCACCTTCCGGTGAAAACAAACGCCGACCTCAAACACTTGTCCGCACTGGATTAGACCATGAGGACTGCACGCCAGATATCCAGCGGCAAATACCAGACCGCGGACCTATTCATCCAGCTGAGATCGAGAAACATAGAGACCCTTGTATGATGGACGAGATTACTTGATACATACAGGAGGTGTGACATCAGTAATCAATTCTCTCAGATGTACACGGTGCAGCCACCCGGCAAGGGAGGCCACCAATTTCGTTTTAATTACCAGCGTACCTTTCTCCTTCAGATTACTAAAAAAACTTTGTTAGCATCTTTTTGCATCGCCTAAACACGACTCCGGATCAGGATCTTCGCCCAAAAACAGTTTAAACTTCAAATAATATTGCGGAACCACAAACATATTCTTCGCATTCAACCAACTTCCCGAACGAATGACACGAAATGGATGGCATGCTCTGCAAAAACCGATTTGATCTGACGAAGGCAATGGAAACAAACCTGTGGCCCAGAACTCAAGAGAATCCTGTTTGGAATATGGATGTCCTGAACGACTCGCAACGTAAGAATGCGCGCGCTGATGACAACGTGAGAGTGTCGGGATCATTTGCTGCGACAGATGCAGCGAAACGGGGGTTGTATACTGGCTCCCACTTTTCTCAGTCTCTTGCTCACGGCCAAGTTGTTGGATGCTTTCTGCATGTAGAGACCAGAAAGACAAATTGTTCACTGCCGATCATTCGGTGCATGTAGACGCACACACATGTTGACTGGACTAGTTGTCATGGCAACCCAACGAATGTGGAGAGGCAAAGAAGCATGTCCCCTTCGTCCTGGTTGCTTAAAATTCAGGCTGGGCGTCAACAGTGGGAATATGGTAGTCGTGTATAATACAACAACTGATAATTACAGCACTATCATGATAAATGCGAACGGAATGCACCTCGCATTTATTTACAAATAAGCTTTCTTGGGGAGTACAGTCCCAGCGCACATCAAGCTCGGCGTCGAGGTCACAACTCGGATCTCCGGAGTCAGACAGGCATTTGGCCGACTGCAGAGCATAAATTAGAATCGCCGCGGCCCCCTGTCAAATAAAAATTGAATATGTACCGAGTTGTCATCTTTAAACGTTCGTGTATGGAATTCAGTCTGGGCGGTCTATAAAACCAGAGCGAGAAATCTCCTTTACTTTCACTCCAGCTGGTTCCGCAAAACAGGAGGACTAAAGAGGTGAGACAGGATTTTAGACCCACACGTCCAGAATGGAGTAGAATCTTCAGTATCCACGCTACTGTGTTGAAACAGCCACGTCGTAGGGATAAATGATGAGCACCTGCCCAGTTGAACGTTTGCGATGACATCTTTACAAATTTTCGCAGAGAAAGAAAACGTGAACGACGCTAAAAGTATATTGACAATTTCTCTCCAACGTCTGGAAATATACCGGCAGACCTAAAGGACCTAAATCAAGACCGTCGGGCTTGTGGAACTACACTAAGTAAGGGTACAATTCGCTTTTCGAAAACTTTTTTGATTCCCGAATAATTTTGATCTGCCGGTACACTAGTATTCATGGCTTCCAAATTACAAGCCGTATATTTTCGTCCTACGAAAACGCATAAATTTATCTATGATAGTAAAAGTAGGTCGTATATTGTTAATAAAATGTAACAGTGGATTTGAGCAATATTGAAAACTTTACGGCCACGTTTGGCAAATACAGAGGTACGATGTCTTATGAACGGGCCTTTCGCGATGCTAAAAAATCTCATAAATAGAAACTTTTTTGTAGCTGAGTTGCACCGTTATTCCGGGTAAAAATTTAAAAATTGACCTAAAGTTCTAGCCGGTGAATAAACCCACTATTTTTGTATGTTTTCTACGAAATATAATTAAATTTTTCAGGTAGTCGCCTTTTCCAGAGTGTGCTTTCTACATTAGGCCACGAAGAAGCTTTTTTGAAGGTCGGTTTCTCACGGAAACTAAATTTTTACAGAATTATGCTGCATGATGGCTACTTTTAAAACATTACTTAGGTGATGTTTTTGAAACGAGAGTGCCTTTCACAAATATTGCTAACTTTTCATGAGTTAGCACACCTACTGTACGTACACCATCACCGCACATCGCCCTACCCGCCCACGCGCACACAACCCCCGACCACACAAGAACCCAATCACACCTCACGCTTTCGCCTACAACTGTAGGAAGCATACAATCAGTTTTGTCACCGCCGTTATGATGGGTGGAACGTGGCACATCCCTAGATGACAAATCATTTAGGTTGGAAGCACATACGTTCAGATATCTTGGTACAACGGGAATGGGAACGAAGTCGTTGGCGGCGCACGTCTGTGGAACGACGGCCAATCACTCCACTTCTTATCGCAAATGCCCGGATATCTGATTGCTGTATAAGAGAAAAAAGAGAGAGAGATTGTGACAGACAATGGCGAGTTCATCCCCGTGGCACTAGTAGAGGCGCGACTTTTTGGTCAGTCAGGAGGCCAGTTGACTGGAAGTTGTTCATCATCGTGGAGGATAGACCTGAATATACTTTGAAATAATCAGGACCAATGGTTACCGTTTATTTTCACCTGTATTTGTAAATGGTTTTAATTTACCAGATCTTGCTTCAGTTTTGGTTGTCCTGTTTTTTTCTAAGTTTTGACAGCAGCCTAATCGCTAGTCGGCTTAGGCATACAATATTGTTTACGAGGCTTTACCATCGCTCTGTCGTTTGGCATGACAGATTTGTTGGCCATCCGTATCCACGACTTTATCCCTTGCTATCCTATCAGCAGACAATTCCTGGACAACAGCGTCTCCTCGTAGAACGACCAGCCCTGTACGCATGTCAACAGCTGATATACCAGGCAGCCATGTCCTTCGGCCGTAGAGAATGTTTTCGGTAGTCTCGCTGCGTTTCTTCTGATCTTTGTATGCAACGGCAGTAAGTGACCGATTACATGAAATGTTGGCCAAAATTCTGAAATGCGTTTGTGATCAGGAAAGATTACTTAGGTATGGTTGCAATACTGATGGTTCGTGGCATAATGCTTTAATATTTTCTAATTGACAGGATGTGGGCTATAAATGCGTTTCTTTTCAACCTCCGGTAGAAACCGTACTCAGTATATAATGACTATTTACGTAGCATACACTTTTCGCGCGGATTTTTGGTGATCTAATACATTCAAATATATTTTATAAAACATGATCAAAAATGTTCTTTCATTCTTCTGATGGAAAACCATTTAAACTTGGTATTTCACACCCGAAGAGGGACTGTACTTAGGTGCTAAACCATTTTCTTATTCTCGAATAATTTGGAACTTGATCAACCGTTGCATTAGCGCCAAGTGATTTCAGTGCATGCGTTCCGCGTAAGAAAAATCATATATTCTCCTATGCCTTTAAAAAGATACCATGTTGAGTCCATACGTTTTGCAACGGATGCGAACTATGCTGTACATTTTATGAGGAGCAGTGGTAAACGGAGAGTTACGATGCTATATGAATTGACATTGCGCGGTCTTGAAAATCTCACAATTAGAAACTTTTCTGAAACTTAGTTATTGTCCTTTTTCGCCTATAAAATATAAAGCGGACGTGAATCTCCACCGAGCGATTGAAAAAACATACTTTTCTTTTTTGTTGCTATAAAGTATATTTGAATCTGGAAGACCATCGACAACCAATAGTGACGAGGTCGCTGGCGGTGCACGTCTGTGGAACGACAGCCAAACCCTCTTCCTCTTATCGAAAATGTCCGAAAAGCTGACTGTTGTATGAGAAAGAGAGAGAGATTGTGGCAAAACACTGGCGAGTTCATCCCCGTGACAATAGTACTAATAATGCGTTCATATTCGCTGCGTATGTAGAAATATTGCAAACTAAAATTTCAACAGGTGCGAATATTCGGCTAGTTGACTGGACGTTACTCACCTTTGCTGAAGACAAACCTGAATTTACTTTGAAATAATCACGACTTATTGCTACCGTTTATTTTCCACCTGTATTTGTAATTGTGTTTTATCTAACTGATCTTGTTGCAGTTTCGGCTGTCCTGCTTTTTATAAGTTTTGACAGTATCCTAACCGTTAGTCAGCTTAGCACACAATATTGTTTACGGGGTTTACCATCGCAATGTCGTTTTGCATGGTAGATTTGTTGGCCAGCCAGTATTTCCCACTGTATCCTTTACTATCCCAGCAGCAGACAGCCGCCGGTAGCTTAATCGCCGCACGAAATCGTGACCATGTATAACGACCATCCCTCGCCGGATGTGGACAGCCGAGATGACGCGCACGCATGTCATTCCCTTCGGCCGTGGAGAATGAGTTGAAAAGTCTGGCTGTGTTACATCTGATCTCTATCTACAATTATACGCGTGAGCTTGAAGGACGACATTCGAGGGCTTGGAGGATGATGATAGCAAAGATTGCACGCCTGTGTTCGGTGTGTAACCTCAATCAGAACCCTCACCCAGTACTCCTAAGTAATGTATTCTGAACAGCCGCAAATTGGGAGAAAGTCCTCCAGTGAAAGCGTGGCTTTCGATAACGCAAAAAGACACTAGCGTCCACCCTATTGGCCCCTTCAACAAAACCCAGCATTGTAGAGGAGGAGCAGTCGAAGTGAATTATTTATGACTCGCCACTTTCCTCTGCATGTGATACTTGCCAGGTTTACTAATACGAGGCCTATCCAAAAATAAGGATTGTATATCTATGTTTCCTTAATTAAGATAACGTTTTTTAAACTTTAGTCCTCTTTACAGTACTGGCCAATGGACGACATTCACTTCTACAAACAGGGTTTCCACTGTGCGAAACATTTTTTGCATTCATCTGTGCTAATGCATTAAGTGCCTCCTATGATTTTTTCTCAGCCTCTTCTAAGTTCTGAAAACGTTTTCCTCCTTGGGTTTTTCCTCATTTCTGGGAGGAAAAAGTCACAGGGATTAGGATAGATGAGTAAAGAAGACGAGAAACAGTTTTTTATGCAAGTGCGTTGTCATGATGAAGTAACTAGCCCCCAAAACATCACAATTCAGGACGTTTTTTTCCCACTGCCTCACAGAATCGCATCAGAGCTGCAGGTAGTAAAAATGGTCATTGTGACGTTTAAAGGAGCTGATTCAACGTATATGACTCTTTTGGCGTCGAAAAACACCATCATATACTTTATATTTATTTCACCTGCTGTGAAAGAAATCGCCCGAGAGCGTTGAGAGGGAGTTTATTAAAACAATCACTATGTTCTCTGCGATGTTTTCTCATAAACGCTAGTCGATCAACTAAACAAGAGGAGTTTTTGCAAGCATACCTAACACTGTCGACCTACTTGTGTACAGCAAACCACACAGTGATTTTCGGGTACCCCATCGTAAGTAACCGAATATGGGACACAAACCTCGGTGAGTAAATGATTAAATAAGTCTAATAAAGGCAAAAGAAGATGACAGGAAAGACGAAGAAAACATTAGCGATACTTTCTGCCTATTAGCCATCGTCAGCTAGCCCTACCTCAACCGACGTTCGCAGCACTGAGCGTCCAGAGCTGAGTTACGGACCGGTCGTCTGGTCGGTTGTGATCGGGGATGCTATTTTTTGGGTCAGTCGGTTAAGGCGAACTCCTTGTTCCGTTGAAATTATTAACGTCTAAGAACGAAAACCGCAGGCTTTCAGTATTGAGGAGCCTTAAAACCCTGAGGTTGAGTAAGGCTGAATGACGGCTGTTAATCAGCTAGGAATGGCCATCGCAGTCTCCGTCGTTTTTTCAAGTAAACTCTCTTTGCATTGAGATCTGGATATCTTCCGCGACAGGACAGTTGGTCGTCAAACTGCGCAGTAATTTAAACGACATCGGTAATACCACCAAACTAGAACAAAGTGGGTTCTAGTGAAAGATATGCTGCAGATTTGGATCAAGTGTACTAGTGGGAGAACAAGGACATGGAAAACTGCGTTTCCTGCAGTTTCTATCAATGAGTCTGCCACTACGAGCACTCATGAATGCGTTATAATAAGTTTGGCCATATTCTGTTCGGCAAGAGCAACCAAATCAATTAATTGAGGATGACATGCGCACTTTCCACCGGTTATAAAGTCTGCCTGGGCAAACCTTTTCATTATCTTTATGCAAATCCCTAAATTTAAACCGCGCAATTTCCTTTCATCGAAATTTCCTCGAAGCTGATTAGGTCAAAATGCCATTTTTGCATCCTTTGTTCCTAATTTCTACCCCTAACTGGCAGAAAAGGCTGTCTGACGTCCAAAAGAAAAAAAATTTATAAATTTACGAGTGTTCGAATCGCGCATACAGGTTCTCAAGCTGGTTGCGTGACTGTCTGACGACTTAGTGCAAGGGACTTCCCAAAACTTCAATAGGAATAATGAGTTCGGCCTTGCGTTGCCAAGATGATTGCTAATACTGGAAACAAGAGAAGTCATCGAATAAGAACTCAGTCAATCGATGTATTGATTTGACTTCGACACACGGGTCCCTGTACAATCACCCTCAGGCCTGTGTAAATGATAGTTGATTGAGGAATACCTCTCACAACTTCCGACTGTTTTACTCTCTTCCTATCTTAGATGATGGACTCCTCTAAGATTTTGAGAAAAATGAAAAAAGTGTTTCGGGCATCAATCAGTCGCCTTATTGCTAGCTCATTTTTTCCGTTACTGAAGTTAGTATTAGTCCGGGATTCGATGTTCATTTTCGAGGTCTGTGCTATAAGCCTAAGGGCAGACTTTTGTCCGTCCTTCTAAGTTGACAGTCGCCCGTTTTCTCACAGAATTCCAACTTTTGAAACTGCTTCCACATTGTTCTGTCGGTTAAGTGCCTGTGTTGTCAGCTGACACGACCAAAATGACCAGCAGGGACTGCGAGGCGGCTGCGTGACCTAGTAAAAAAACCCAACGCTCGTCTCGCTGATGCCAACGCGGTCATGACGTACGTAGCGATTACGTGAAGGACTAAGTCGGCCTGCTCCGAAAGTCGGTTAAACTTCGGGTGGATGTTGTGTTGCACCGGCTTCGATAGTAGACAATAAGTCCGCCGTTGTAAATTATGTGTGCATTCATACCCCTCATCAGCGGCGTTAGTAAAAGTATTCTTTCGCCTTTAAAGACGTAATTTTCTACGTTTGCCTCCTAGTCATATGTACAACACTGCTCTCCCATAAGTCGAATAGCACGCAATGCAATGGGTGGCATACGTAACACCGACTATGCTCAGACAGGAACCCATATTTGTCCTGGCCACCAGTAGCTCGAACGGACAAGAATCCAGACCACTTTATATCCACAAACGTGTGGTTGTGGTTCCTCTGTTTCGCGCCCCCATAGCACGTGAGGCACACGTTCATCATGGACTGCGACTAGGTCATGCGTGGCAGGAGTAATGGGTTTTAATGACCGCACAGTCATAAGCCTAACAACTCACTTTAACTCCCCGGAGGTCAGCAAAACCGCGGTGGCATTTCAGTTTCGGATCTACAATCGGAGGGCAGTGCAATTCAATTATCCAGTGAAAGCAGCCTCACGATTGAGTAAACAATTTAAATGACATTGGCCTGCGTTATTATACCCTTGTTGAAGACAGGGGCTGAGCGCGTCGCTTGGTAGACCACATTCAGCGTCTGATGCTGCTCTGTTCCTTTTGCAGAGGGGTCTTCGTGACGATATCCATCGTGCGCTCCACAGCAAGGTGAGACAAGCTTGTTGACTTGCAGGTAAATTGGTTCAAAGTGAGAGTGGACTTACGCAGTATCTACTACACTCTCTCCGTCTCATGAACCCGATGTCAAGACAAAGCCAAGAATACCGGTGAAGGCCCAACTGGATGGTACGGCCGGCCCGCATCCTGATCCACACAACAACTGACCAGGATCTTAACCAACAACTACAACTTCGGCGGCCAGGCTCACGAACTGTGTCCCAGCAGAGTGCAAACGCATCTACTGACGGGTGACCATTTGCAGGGGAACTACCAGCGCATACCAGGTTGCAAGGGCCATGGTTTACTGACCCGTGCACCGCAAAAGCTCAAAAACGTTTTGGCTCGGAACGGTTGCACGTGGTCTTGCATTTGCCTGGGTCGTCACACCTTGAGGTTGGGTGACAAACCAGTGCTTGACTGAGAGGCACTACCCATAAAGCACACACACACACGCATTCCTCATATGCGTGAACGTTTTACAAAAAAAGTTGAAACGGTGCCGTGACAGTTTTTTTTTAGCCCGCCAGTCCTCCATTCCACACAAACACTCACATCTGGGCAGACTGCGTGGACCGAGTTGGGGCGTCAGTCGGCGACCCACAGAATTGACTTTCCAGTACGTTTTCGATTAGGAAGGATTACTTGGTCCTGGTTGTAATACTGCTTATCTTGTGGCATACTCTTATAACATTTCGGACTCAACAGGATGTCGGCTTTTAAATGCACTTCTTTTCAATCTCCTGTAGAAGGCCTTTTCGGCAAAAAATGACTACTTAAGTAGAATGCATTTTTCCCATTGATTTTCGATGGTCTTGGAAATTCAACTATATTTTATAGAAATCATAAACAAAAATAGGCCTTCTTTTAGGCAATCAATAGAGAATCACGTCTCCTTTATATTTTATACTTAAGGAAGGAGTATAATTAGGTGTTAAAAAAGTTTCTAATTATGAGACTTTTTAAGTCCGCAAAATGTCCATTCACACAGCATCGTACTTGGCCGTTTACCACTGTTCCTCATGAAATGTACATCACGGTCCGCATCCATTGCAAACTTTTATGGACTCTGTATGATATCTCTTCAATGACATAGAAAAATATGTGATTTTCTTTACGCGGAAAGGATGCACCTTGTAGACTGAAATCACTAAGCGCTAATAGAACGAAAGATCAGGCTCCAAATTATTCGTAAATTAGAAAAAATTTTTCAAACCTAATTATACTCCTTACTTAAGTATAAAATATAAAGAAGACGTGATTTTCTATTGATTGACTAAAAGAAAGCATATTTTTGTTAATGGTTTCCATAAAATATATTTGAATTTCCAAGACCATCGAAAATCAATGGGAAAAATGCATGCTACCTAGGTAGTCATTTTTTACCGAGCACGCTTTCTACAGGAGATTTAAAATAGATGCATTGAAAAGCCGATATCCTGTTGAGTCCGAAATGTTATAAGACTATGCCGCAAGATAAGCAGTATTACAACCGCGACCAAGTAATCCTTCCTAATCGAAAACGCATTTTAGAATTTCAGCCAACATTTCATCAGATCGGTCACTCACTGTAGCTACCTGCTAGTAGATGCGCTTGCGCTGCCGCTGGGTACACATACCTCGTGCATGGTTACACCGCAACTTGTGCAACCCGCTGTTGTGGCAAGTTTAAAAATTGGTTGTGTTTGCTGTAGGCTGGTGAGTGCGGTAGATGCTGGGCAAGTCTGTTCTCACTACAAACTAATTCGTGCACAAGTCGTCGTGCTTGCTTTTGGCTGGCTGGGGTGTACATGGAGTACATCGTCAGACACCATGGTCAAACTTTCACGCTGACTGCTCCCAAAGTTATAAAGTAAAGATTGATTGAGATTTGAATGACGCGTTGCGTAACCATGACGCATAAATTCGCGCGCGGGTCTCATTGTCTGCCAATGATTTCCAAATTGCTGTTCGTTTAGCAAATGCACAGTGGGGGAGAGAGACTACGATAGACATGGTCGAGGCAGATGCGTGCAGATGTATCTGCGCGGTCTGATCGACATCTGCCAACCGTTACTCTGCTGTCATTTGGATCCGACCAGTGAAATTCTACATTCAAATATTTGATGCTTCCTCTTTCACTTTGATAGGCAGCAGGGAAATTTTCGAGGATTCGGGGCGCCAAATCCCTGTGAAAGCATACATTACACCCCCGGAATGGATATTGCCCAAACGCTTGGATACATGTTTCACAGGACATAGATCTTGCGCATATGGACGGTAGGTGGCCTAACTCATGAAGCGTCAATCGTTATTCACAACTGTGTTTTCATTTCGAAAAGATCAATTAAATAGATTTGGGAAACAAACCATTATAAATCATAATTCTATAATAATTTATTTACCACAGGATACCGGCTTTCGAACAATCTTTGTCCCAGTTGCACTCTGTAAAATAACTACTTCAGTAGCATGCAGTTGTCTAATTTATTTTCGATGCCCTTTAAAATTCCATTATATTTCATGAAAAATATGCAAAACAGTATTCATTCTCTTATTTAATCGGTAGAAAATGCCATTCTCTTACAACTTTATACTCAAAAGAAAGGCATAATTAGGTTTAAAGAATGTTCGTAATTATGAGACGTTTTAATACTTTGAAATGGCCGTTCATAAAGCGTCATGTCTGCGCCTTTACCAATGGGGCTTATCAAGTTAAAAATATGGGTCAGATCCTCTGCCAAATTTTACGATCCCCATGTGGTCTTCCCTTATATCGCAGACAAATGTATGGTTTTCAATAAGTGGAACATATACGGCATGTAGACTAGGAACACTGAATGCAAGTTTACCGACAGGGCGGGAGCAAAATCATTCCGAAATTGGAGAAGTTTTTGGAAACCGAATTATACCTTCCTTCGAGTAAAAATTTGGAAGCGGGCGTAAGTTTCTACCAAATGAGAAGAATAATGAATATGTTTATGCATGGTTTCCTTGAAATATAATGAAATTTTTAAGAGCACCCAAAATCTCTTAGGAAAATACATGCTGCATTCGTAGCCACTTTTTAAAGAGTATAGTTTTTGCATCCAGCTAGAAAAAAGGTCGCTCAAAAGTCAGCATCCTTTGGCAGTTGACTTGTTTTAAAATTATGCTGCACGATGGTTAGTGTTAAAACCCTATTTAATCAATATTTTCGAAACGAAAACGAATTTCAGACTTTTGGTTGGCATTTCGTGAGTTAGCCCACCTATTGTATATCTGAACATAAAAAACCTGAATGAGTATTGAAGAAGACGAGGGAGGACGAGGTGGCCATTTCTGGCTCAGAAGTCGCTTAAGGCTATGCTCAAACGCAGGTCTGTAGGATCTGAGAACCACACCCTCGTTTATTAATCATCAAGTGTTTCTTCATCCAGAACATCATTGAGCTACGATGACCAACCGAGAATATGCACACTCTTGTGAACTAAGTTCACCACTAAGATTTGAGACGCGTACTTCCGGCTGCGAAATTAATGTTTAATCTAGAATTCGCGCAGGCAGTCGCATACCGACCAGTAATAAACGGAGAAATGATGGCGGTTGGCTGGAAATAGCCTATAAGCAAGAAATGGCCATTCTAGTACCCCTTTTGCTTTGCCGGTACTACATCCTGTACACATTGCGTGACCGATCTCATGAGAGGTTGGCCAAACTTCTGACACGCGTTTTCGACTAGGAAGGATTAACAAGGTGGCGCTGTGATATTAATTACCACGTAGCGTAAGCCTTTAGTCTTTTACACTTGACAGGATGTGGGCTTTCGAATGCACTTCTTTATGATCTTCCACAAAGATCGTACTTGCCAAAAATTGGCTACTTAAATAGCATGCATTTTTCAAATTGACTGTCGATGGTTATATACATTTAAATGTATTTTATATGAAACATGCCCAAAAATATGCTGCCTTTTACTTCCCTGGTAGGAAATTACATTTTCTTCGTATTTTATATTCGAAATAAGTTTATATTTTAGTTTTGAAAAGGTTTCCTAATTCCCGAATAATTTGATCCTGATCAATCTCTACATTGGCGTTTAGCGATTCCAATCTACAAGCTGCATGCGTACCTTTATGCCTTTCAGAAGAGACTATAAGGTTCAAAAAATTCTGCAATAGATACGGGCTATGTTGTACACTTCAAAAAAACATTGGTAAACGGACACGTGTCATGCTGTATATACGGACATCGCACGGCCTTAACAATCTCATAATTAGAAATTTTTTTAAATTCGAAAGATAACCTCCCCTAAAGCATAAAATATAAATTCAATCTGGTTTCCCACTAAACAAGTAAAAGGAAGCATGTTTGTGCATGTTTTCATTAACAAATATTCGAAGTTACAAGAACATCCAAAATCAGTGTGAAAATGCATGCTACCTTAGTAGCCATTTTTGACAAGTACGATCTTTGTGGGGGGTCAAAGGAAGTGCATTCAAAAGCCGACAGCCTGGTGAGTCTGAAAGACTATAGGCTTATTCCAAGTGGCAATTAATATTACAACGCCACCCAACGAACCCTTCCTAGTCGAAAACGCATTTAAGAATTTTGGCCCACTTTTCACGAGATCGGTCACACAGTGTACGTCCTTTGGTCGTTGGTCTTATACCTAGTATCCTATCAACAATGGCCTTTAGTGTTAAAAACAATAGGTATTGGCAATTACGCAATATGGGAACGCACTGAGGACGCAGCATGCCATGATGGCCTGGTTTTTTGTTCCCTGCGTTGGATCGCATATTGTGCCCTTGCCGCAATTATGCACCGCGTTTGCGCTCTAACTAGTCATAGTGTTCAATACTGCCGAGCGGCAGGTACACTGATGAAGTCCTCGGAGTCGAACGGTCATCGTCAACTACAATTTAAAAAGTACTTTCAAAAGCAGGCCAAATCGGTTAGGTCCATTTTCCCCATCTAAGCAGTCAATTCAATATAAACTTCGTTTTTGACCGAACGAAACATACAGCTTCCCCAATTTTCCTTAAATATCCTTCATCTGATGACATTTCCCAGTATTTCAACTCTTTGCTTTTAATGTTTCACATTTGCAATTTTGTCCGTCAGTATACTCGATCCAGCGGGGTTGCTTTACGCCATTAGATTCTCGTTCATTTTTTGGTGTTAGTCTTGCATCTGCATTATGTGACTGTAAGCCGTCTCAGCAAATGACGCTTCGATCGTAGCAAATTACGCCGCCCGCCTCTGTCCCACGAGATGGCTACAGCAACTCAAGTTTGCGCATGAATTAGTATGACAGTTCGACCGTCGACTTCGACGATGTCCAAAGAGTGCTTCATCGAAAAGTGAAGCAGTCACAGTGACTTGCGCGTGAAGTAGTTTCCAGTGAATGCGGACCTGCGTAGCATCCACCGCACTCACCCCTTCCCACGCCCCGCCTGGATTCTGTGTCAAGAAATTGTCAAGAAGACAGGAGGCGGAGGAGGGCGCAGGTGGATGGCGCGGTCGAGCCCGCACCTTGACGTTCCACTCCACACCGTCTGGTCCACACAACAAATGAGCTGGTTTTTGACCAAAAACAACAACATCCTAACAGGTGTCGGAAGAACGACGATGACTGGACAGACATGCCCACTACCTATATAACCAGAGGGAGCGCAAACGCATCTACCGACAGGGAACCAGGTGTCAGGAAACTGCCAGCGCACACCAGGCTGCAAGGGCCAAGGTTTGCTGATACTGGCGTAGCACCTGGATTAGTCTACACGGTTGGAGACAGACAGACTTGCCTTAATGTTATGGGGTGACGTTAGAGTGTTAGGGTAGTCTTGGGCTAGATTTAGAAAGCCTAGGATCAGTGTTGATATTATGATGGCTGCAGTTGGAATGGTTAGTGTTAGACTCAGTGTGGCAGGCTACCCATATTACGAGCCGACCACATTCCCGTATCCGACTTTTTATAATATTGCATACTTCAGCGTCATCTAACGCACTGTCGCCTCCCCCATCCACGATGTTCCGATTGCTCGACAGATTCAAGAAGACAGAAGGTGAGCGCGCTAGTAGTGCCAGCCTGCGTGTGACGCATACACAACCGAGTCGCCGCTTGCCCTCATAAATGGCAGCTCAGATTCCACGCAAGAGAGGGTTCTGCCCAACGTTCATCATCTCTGCCGAAAAGGAGGACAGGATGAGCGCAAAATGCCGGTATTCTAGTCATCGGGAAACTAGTAGTCAGTTCTCAAATGCCAGTCGCATTGGCAATCAAAGCTAGTGAGGCCGCGGAAACCTGCAGTAGATCAATCGGTCCGAATTTAAGCGCCACGCTCCCAATCGACGCAAACAATACTCTATTAAAGGCAGTCCCATCCAGTTATGAACGTTTTCGTCCTTAAACACGCAGGTTCATAGGAAGGCAGTTTAACGGCATCAAAACCTAGCATCTTACCATGCAGTAATTAACTTTGCCCGTAATTCGCCACCTATTTGATTCCAGCCTATAGCGACCTTCATGCCAATGCCCCATCGTTAGGTCTCTTGACGGTCCACAGCTGACTGAGACGACTACCCTTCGTCAGCATCCAATCTTTCCTGAACCCTGGCTGCTCAAGACCTTAATGTGCCAAATATTGTTATCCCAGGGGAATTGGTCTTGTTATTACGATCACTGTGGAGGCTCGCATAACTCAATAAGGCAAAATCACACTCCAGGTTAGGTGAGAGACCAGACATTCAAGCCTGTATCATATACTTTGTCGAGATTTTTCTAACGTCGAGGATGTGTTCGCAATGACTCTGCATTTACTGTACAAATGCTTATCTCCACGAGTAATCTAATAAACGACAGCAGCTGTGCACCAAGTAAACATTTACGTCTCCTTGATAATAATATCGCGTATGGCTGGAAAAAGCAGGACAATTTTCAGACAGGCAGATAACGTTAGTGGTGGTGATGGTGGCGGTAGCGGTAGTGTTGGGGGTGGTGGTAGTGGTGGTAGTAGTAGTAGTAGTAGTAGTAGTAGTAGTAGTAGTAGTAGTAGTAGTAGTAGTAGTAGTAGTAGTAGTAGTAGTAGTAGTAGTAGTAGTAGTAGTAGTATTGATGATGGCGGGCCGTTAAATGAAGACAGCTTTCCAGGCTGGCAGATTTCGTTTTTCGGGAGCTTAAAACGACCGTTGAAACGATCATAACGGGTTTATCTAACTAAAACACAGTTGTCCTATTCTCTCAGCTGGAGCGCAGACAATGTTTTTCTTTGCCTTTTAAGCTCCGCAGAAGTTAGTGCTCTGACATGAAATGAGTGACAGCTTACGGATTTCTACGAAAGTTGCAGAAATGCCAAAAAGCTGACAGACTCAGTGATAAGCCGAATGTCTCGCAGAAGAATCGCGACATTTTAGAAAATTTGCAAAAAATTGCCTAGACTTTTAGCTAATACCTGTGATGTCAGTGTAGCATCATGCAACGGATGCATGCTACTGACTTTCTGATGGCATCTTGGAAATGTTACGTTGTTACCTCATCGATTCTAAAAACGTTCGGCCCAAATACTCGCATTAAGTTTCAGACTGAACCTATAAAGCCGTATTCTGAAGAATTCGCTCCATCGGTACATGATTAAAGAAGTTATTCTTCAAAAGAACTCGTCGGTTTGCTTCTATTAAAGTGGTCATTCTTTTTAAGTATTCGTTCGGAAGCTTGTCCTTCTAATACACTAACTCTGTTGCTTTTCAGTTTCCTCAGAAAAATAACTGCGAACTTGGAGTAGATCAGTATACTCTAGGTCTAGAGGCTCAGACCTAAACCTTTTTGTGTGAATATTTGGGTCGAAGTCTATCAGCCACAACGGGTAACAACGTAATATTCATTAACTGCCAACAGGCAGCTAGTAGTATACTTCAGAGCAAAGGAATACCATACTAACGGCACAGGCTTTTTGGCTTATACTGTCCTGTTAGCATGGTATTCCTTCACACTAATACATTTCCTCCTCTTTCACAGACCAAAGGTCAAACTGGATTCTGGGAGTTCTGAATCCAAGCCGGCACCCCTTGTAACCAGTCTGTATCATCATCCAGTATGCATTAGAGGTGGTCAGATTAGCAATGGTCTATAAACCTGACAAAAATGTGATATTCTAATACTAGGGAAGAAGCACTTGGCAGGAATCGTTTAATCAGTTCTAAATAAAATTAGGAATCTACTGAGCAAGGACTTTAATAGAGAAGAGTTAACAAAGAGGAAATGCCTTCGTGGCAGAGAACAGAAGGATGCGAGAGCCGAACGGTTACTCAAGTTACTAGAGATACACGTTGCCAGACCGCACGGAGTAGCCAGAAATGTGGGAAAGTTACAAAAACTGCAATAATGCATGTGCCTTAGTGGTCATGATAACCAAGTCGTGGATTGACAGACACAATAAAGGGGATTTTTTTGCTCTCAGAACACGGATTTGAAACTCTGGTCATATGGGCTGCTATCAAGTTCGCAGTGTGCATTAAGAGTGTGGAGCAGTGCCTGCAAGAGTTGGTCTTTGATGTCAATTGTATTTTTATGCACGTTGGAGCTTAATCAGTTTGTTTGTTTCCGAAATCAGAAGACGAGGTGGCGAGCATACGTAGCTTTCGATAAATTCTCGTCGGGCCAGTACAGTTATATGAGAACGGGGTAGAAAAAAAAACACGTCAGCGATAAGAAAATCGATAAAAGT
>CACRXP010000098.1:244651-257701 GCA_902702965.1 Spirometra erinaceieuropaei
GGGGGGGGGGGTAATAGCAGTCATTGTCAGGGGCGGGGTGAGAGCGGAAGGGCGCGAAGTGTAGCAGCGTTAGTCGACCTTCGACCGCTGTAGGCGCGGAGCCTGAACCTGGTTCTTCTGCGCGCATAAGATTGGCTTTCGTAGCCTGATGGCGGCTGCTTCCGCTGTCGCTAACAGGCGCTGGCCTAGTAGCTTAGGGTAGCTCGATGGGACCTTATAAATTACACGAAAAGCTTCGTTGGGGCCCACGCGATGTCCGGAATCGACAACATGCGCGAGAATGGCGCTGTCTCTTCTCCTAGTTTCACCTTTTGCCAGCCATGCGGGAAGGTGTTCGCGTATTCTCTTGGATAAGCACCTACTCGTGCGTCCGAAATATTTGTGCGCCTGTGTGCTTGTGTTCATATTACCGCGTCGGCTGCAAGACTGACGGCCAACTCTTCAACCACCGGCGGATGCACTTCTAATCGCGTGTATCCCCAACCTCTGTCCACGAACTGTTCTTCGCCGACGAATACTCTTTGAAAGGCCACCTCAGATGGGACCTCTTGGCCGCCACCTACGACAACTTCGTCCTGGTCATCAACACGGAGAAGACGGTGGTCATGCATCAAAGGCTTCGTTAAGTTGTTTTTTCTCCGAAAGAGGTGTGTGCCAGTGTGTTTGCGTGCATATTTGGGCACCTCTAAAACGAACCACGCAGTACATGCGAAAGCACAGCAAATGCCGACATTGGGGGTGTGGTAGCACGCCCATGTACGGGCTAGTGCCGCGTAAATCGGGAACCGTGCTACTCCCTAGGTTCCTGTGGTATAAATTCCTGGTCAAGTGTTTGGTGTACACTTGGGGGTGTGGTGGTACACCTATGTGAGGGCTTGGCCGTGCCACTCACCTCCGGTCTTTTTGACCCCGTCTTAACAGCTGGCTCGGGTGGGGAGGAGAGAGTGCGGCAGATTTTCCGCACGTCTACACTCATCATCAACTTTCTCACGCGGAATTCTCCATGCCTGTTCCTCTTTTCTGCGGAGCACTCAGTGGACATCATCATCAACGACCGTCGGACTGTCTTAAGCTGACTGGGAGAGTGACCCCGACGGTTAGTAAATCCTTATTGCACGTCACATCAAATCATTGCCCACTAAAGTGAAGTTGTCACGCCTGAATTTAACAGGACATGCAATCAGTCGGGGCTTGCAGAGCTGGCGGCTGACAGGGCAAATCCTTATGTCTCAGACCACAATTGCTGCTTCTTCATATAGGCCTCATCGCACTCTCGTTTTCATGTGATGCAGACTGTCTTTGCAGTAGGCCGGGTCGTGTTTGGCATGCGTAGACGGGCTGGTTTGCTCGTCAGGCGTCGCGCGGACGTCCATTTCCGGCCGTCCGGGTATTACCTTGCAACAGTGCAGGGTGCGTGAGGACGGGGAGGGAGTTGTGTAAGTGAAGAAGAAGTGTCCGGCAGCGGAAACTTCGTTTATTGTCCCGAGCATTCAGACTCGTGCAGGAGCCCATCGTCAGAGGTAGTAGCAGCAACAGAGCAAGCGACAGTTATAGGGCATCTAGGCCAATCATACACCGACGGCGCAAGACTGGAGTTGACTACGCAAGGCTCTGTACGCCGGCAGCAGGTCGGTAAATCGAATGACCGAGTTCTCATCCGAGGCCCAGGCTTCTATCAATTCTCTGCTTGCTTTGTTTCCGGCGTAGGCGACTATTTTGCTGGCTGCGAAGTTTAATTCGTGACCCATTTCGTAGGTGTGGGCGGCCACTTGTGATATTGCGTCGCCTGGTCGCACAGCCAGCTTATGTTCGTGTATGCGTGATCCGAGCATGCGCCTAGTCTGCCCTGCGTAGTTACAAGGACAATTTTGACACGGGATGCGATACAGTACTCCAGATTGCTCTTCAGGCTTTAACCGGTCTTTGATATTCATGACTCTATCGCGTATGGTGGCTTTGGTGCGGCGTTCAATTATAACACCTGGCTTCGCAGTAATACGCTCGGTCGCTTCTGAACCGCCCTTGATATATGATAAAAGAAAGCCGTATTGTCGGTGGTGTGGGCGTTCGAGCCCTCTGGTTGCGACTGCATAGGCAGCGACTTATGAATGCCCTTGGATAGCCATTTTGCACAAAGGGGTCGCAAAGATAACGGGTCTCACGTACTCTTTCCTCTGGTTTGCAGCAATGAGTTTTGATCTGTTTGAAGCGCGTCTTCACACAGCTTCATTTGTGAGCCACCGGATGTTTGCTGTGAAGACTGAGAAGCTGCATGGTGTTAGTTGCCTTCGTATAAACCGTCCTTTCAAGTTCACTGTTAAGGTTTCGTCTGAAAAGCACATCCAGCAAGCGCAACTGTTGTTCCTGTTCTTCTTCCCTAGTAATTTTTATATCAGAGAAAATTGCGTTCAGCAGGCTGTGGGAATGTTACAGCATGTCCTTCTTTACGAGGACGAACGTGTCGTCTACTTAACGGCGCCAAAATACCGGTTCACGTTGTATGTAGACAATATTTTATAATTTCGGTAGGACCAGTTCTGCCACTAAAACGGGGAACGGTTCCCTTAATTTTTTCATAGGTTACTCTCGCAAAAGTGAAGAAAGATTTTTGACATAATTCGAACAGCCTCATGAGGTGCATTATGAGTGCATTATGAGTGCATTCTGAGTCTCATCGTACGCCTCTTCAAGTATCTTGCGCAAGACTTCGCGGGCCACGTTTGGTGGGATGGATGTGAATAACGACGTCACATCGAGGGAGACCATGATTTCGTCCATTTGAATCCTCGACCTTGGGGATCTATGAGGAATTGAGAGGCTGATCGAACTGAGGTAGTCGAATTGCATCGGAGGAACTTTAGTTTGAGTACATCCACTTTGCCAAATTGTAGGTGGGGCAGCCGTCTGCTTTAAACCGTCGTTTCAAGTTCACCGTCAAGGGTTCTTCTGACAAGCACATCCAGGAAGGGCAACTGCTGTTCCTCTTCTTCGTCTTCCCTCGTGAATTTCACATCAGGGAAGGCTGCGTTAAGCAGGCTGTGGAAATGTTGCAGCATGTCCTTCTTTACGATGATGAACGTGTCGTCTACGCAACCGCGCCAAAATACCGGCTCATGTTGGATAAAGGCAATCTTTTCTAACTCCTGTATGACCAGTTCTGCCATTAAGCCGGAGGCCGGTGTGGCAATTGGGGTTCCCTTGATTTGTTCATAGGTCTCTCCCGCAAAAGCGAAGAAGGTTTGTTGGCAAAATTCAAACCGCCTCATGAGGTGTTCAATTTTGACTGCACCCTAAATCTCGTCGTAGGCCTCTTCAGGTGTCTTGCGGCAGACTTCGCAGGCCAAGTTTGGTGGGATGGATGTGAATAACGATGTCACATCAAAGGAGACCATGATTTCGTCCGATTGAATCCTCCGACCTCGGAGGTCTGTGAGGAATTGAGAAGCTGATCGAAACGAAGTAGTCGAATTGCCTTGGAGGAACTTCAGTTTTGAGTACATCCACTTTGCCAAATTGTAGGTGAGGCTGCCTTTTACGGGCAACGATTGCCCGAAGTGGGACATTTGCTTAATGGATTTTTGGCAGACCATAGAATCGAGCTAGAGCGGTGTCAGTTGCCTCCATTCGGTGCCATTCATTCTCTGTGATAACATTTTTATGTCAGTATTCTGTAAGCAGTTTACTCAGCCGGTCTGCTTTGACTTGTGTTTTGTGTGTGTATATGCTGCGCTCAAGTCTGCTCAACTGCACACTGATTGTCGCGCACGTACTCGGCGAGTCCTGGCGCAACCCGAGGGCAAGCAGTGGACGTAATTTCTTGCGACAGTTGAAATACCAGGTGCTGGTCAAGTGTGGCCAGGTGTGGTCAAGGACAGCATGTACGACTGTGGCCGTCAGAAGCCAGTCGATATTCTTTGGGGTAGAGCTTCCGGTAAAGCGTTGAGTAGCTCCATAGCCTGAGCAATGGTGAGTTGGTCGTTTCAGGCTAGGAAAAGTAGAGCGGGCTATGATATGAGGAACTTCGACTGCAGCCTTCCCATTAAAACGATTTTGCGGATGGCTGCTTTTTCTAACGCAAGCCAGCACAATGGCTTCCAAAGTAGCCCGAATCGACTGGATGCAAACTTGCATCTCACGCAAAAACGGATACCTTTGAATTCGATGAGCAAATTAAATAAAACAATCTCAGTGTGTGTCAAACTCCTACTGGCAAATGTTCAACTTAATGAAATCGCAGAGTAAGTCAGGTATCTTGTATTAGAGGCACACATATTTCTTGAAGGCTTCCTCAACCGGATTACTGGCTGTTGTAATAATCCGCATTTTAATCTTGGAAGCCAAACCCACTGTCGGAATGATAAGGTTCCATCGAGGGTGCATTTGCTCTTATTCTCATTTATAGACTAATGACTGGCCTAGATCAAAACACAGCATCAAACTGACTCCAACGACATTGCACGAACGACATACGGTTGACATAGTTGCCGTCAATAGCAAGAAAATGCTGAAAGCGGAAAGGCAGCAATCTACTTGGACGACAAAGTTCTTGGATCATTCCTCCGTAGGACCACCTGGATCCATGTAATCTGTAACAGAAGGAGTAAAACTAAGAAGGAAGGGAGGAAATGAATGAGGCGAGCATTTCTTTAAACTGACTTTCATGTTTAGACCCTAACCTAACACCACTAACATCAACAGCCAAGTGTGCTCGTTGCGCAATATGTGACGTGTTTATAAACTCCAGTTACATACCCATCAGAGTTAGCAGCAACCACATTCGTCACCGATGTCTGTACTTGGTGTAATGATAGCTCACCGCAATTTCATCATGGGTGTTGGTTACTAACGCATTAATTATTTAGCCATTTGGCTGGACGATACTGAGTGTAAAAATGTTATTCTCAAGAAGTTTCCATTCGTGTAAAACCAAATACAATAGGTGGGCTAACTCATGAAATGTCAACCGAAATGCACAAGTCCGTTTGCGTTTCTAAAAGACTAATTAAGTAGGGTTGCAAAACTAGTCAGCCTGACAACAAAATTCTATAATATTTCGGTTGCCTTAGGATGTCGACTTTCGAATGAACTTCCTTCCGTCTGCATGCAATAACTACACTCTGTAACAAAACAACCACTGATGTAGCATGAATTCTTCTCACTAATTTTCGATAGGTCTATATGTCCAATCGTATTTCATGGAAAACGTGCATATAATATTCATTGTTTGCCCATTCGTTAAATAATTACGTCTTCTTTCAATTTTATACTCGAAACAAATGTACAATTCGGTTTTCTAAACTTTTTCCAATTCCCCAATAATCTAGAACCCGCTCTACCGTTACTCTTTGATTTAGGGTTTCCACCTACGGAAAGCCATACCTTTCTCTACGGTTATAAAGGGGGTTCATATATACTTCATAAAATTAAGCAGTGGATTTGATCCATACTGTTAACTTTACAAGCCCCACTGGTAACTGCAGAGATATGGCGATTTATGAACGGCGATTTCACGGTATTTAAAGGTCCCGCAATTGAAAACCTTTTTAAAACCGAATTATGTCCCTCCTTCGAGTATAAAATTAGAAGACGCAATTATCTACAGAATGAGCAAATGAATGAATGCTGAAAACGGAGAGAAAGCAATCTAACTAGACAACCAATGTATCGGGTAATTCTTCCGTAGAACCACCTGAATCCATGTAATCTGTAACAGAACGAGTAACAACTAAAAAGGAAGGGATAAAATGAATGAGGCGAGCATTTCGTTCGACTGACTTTCATGTTTAGACCCTAACCTAACATCACTAACATCAACAGCCAAGTGTGCTCGTTGCGCAATATGTGACGTGTTTATAAACTCCAGTTACATACCCATCAGAGTTAGCAGCAACCACATTCGTCACCGATGTCTGTACTTGGTGTAATGATAGCTCACCGCAATTTCATCATGGGTGTTGGCTGCTAACGCATTAATTACTCAGCCATTAGGTTTGCCGATACTGACTGTGAACGTGTTATTTTCAAGGAGTTTCCTTGTGGCCAAGTACTCCATTCGTGCAAAACTAAATACAGTAGGTGGGCTAACTCATGAAATTTCAGCCGAAATTCATAAATTCGTTTTCGGTTCGAAAAGACTAAGTAAGTAGGGTTGTAAAACTCGTCAGCTTGTAAAATAATTCTATAATATTTCGGTTGCCTCAGGATGTCGGCTGTCGAATGAATGTCCTTCCGGATGCATGCAGAAACGATACTCGGTAAAAAACGACTACTTAAGTAGCATGAATTTTTCTCACCAATGTTCGCTACGCATATAGGTCCAATCATATTTCATGGAAAACACGCATACAATATTCATTATTTTGCTCATTCGGTAGAATATTTGGTCTTCTTGCAATTCTGTACTCGCAACAAGTGTATAATTCGGTTTTCAAAAGCTTTTTCAATTCGCCAATAATTTAGAACCCGCTCTACCGTTACTCTTTGATTTAGGGTTTCTAAACTACAAGCCGTATACTTTCCGCTTACGGAAAACCATACATTTCTCTACGGCAATAAAGGGGGCCATATCTAGTTCATAAAATTACGCAGTGTACTGGATTCATACTGTTAACTTCACAAGCAGAATCGGTAACTGCAGAGATAGGACGATTTATGAAACGGACATCCGACGGCATTTAAAAGTCCCACAAAAAGAAACTTGTTAAAGCCGAATTATGTTCCTTCTTCAAGTAAAAAAATTAGAAGTCGTAATTATCTACAGAATTATCAAAAGAATGAATATTTTATGCATGTTCTCCATGAAATATAATTGGATATTTAGGAGCATCGAAAATCAGTGAGAAACATTCATGCTGCTTAAGTAGTCATTTTTACAGAGCTTTGTTTTTGTATGCAGCCAGAAGAAAGTTCATTCGGAAGCCGGCATCCTC
The DNA here is from genome assembly GCA_902702965.1 of Spirometra erinaceieuropaei. Lineage (NCBI taxonomy): Eukaryota > Metazoa > Platyhelminthes > Cestoda > Diphyllobothriidea > Diphyllobothriidae > Spirometra > Spirometra erinaceieuropaei. Next base: position 251,581 of record CACRXP010000098.1, read on the forward strand.
AGGCAACCGACATATTATAGAATTATGTTGCAGGCTGACTATTTTACAACCCAACTTAATTAATCTTTTAGAAACAAAAACGCATTTCGGAATATTGGTTGACTTTTCATGAGTTAGCACATCTACTGTAGTTAATACTGCGGGCCGTTTAAGGGAAGGAGGGAGGGACGGAGAGACGGCCGGGAATCAAAACATTAGCACTCCGTTGATTTCACGATTTTCAGTTCCGTGAGAATTTACGCCTCATGGAATTTAAAGGTTTGACGGGGTGCAGTATGTCTCCTTCGTCTACGTTGAATTCCACAATGCGGCAGGGTTCCTCCAATTGTCCCTTCCAAATGCTGCCTACGGTGATGAGTACCAGTAGAATCCGACAAATCACTCCAGGGCTCCTAGTCTTCTCAATGTCTTTCTGCAACCCTCACCCTCACCAGTCTTATCACAACTTAATTTCACGGATGGAAGCGAATATGCGAATCCCAGGTTCTTATTGTAAAGAACATGAAGAAAAGATCTCTGGAACAGTAGGTGCATTAGTTTGAGCTTTCGGTTTCGTACATGAGGCCAGCGTCAGTGACTGTGAGAATGCGGCATCAATTGAGCAGTTTTTTTAGTCAAGGCATAAAGAGGTAGGATATGAGTGCAGAGGGTGGTATTAGCGATATACTGAGTCCCACGCCGTCTTACGGCGGCGTGACTGCGCTCACCCTTGGCTAAAAATTGGGTCTCGCGGGAAATGGAGCGCGTGACTGCGGGGGGGCATGTCAACGTGTCTGTTGATAGAGTTGGTGTCAGACACTCAGGCCCCCAACAGTTTTCGCCGTGTCCTATTGCCGACCCGCGCTACTATCCGCGTGCTCACGAAGTTGAATTCGTGGCCTTCCTCCAAGTTGTGAATGGCGACCTGACACAATGCGTCGCCTCTCCGGACCGCCCGTTTATGCTCCGTTAATCGCGAGCTAAGTCGTCGTCCGGTCTGTCCTGTGCTTTGGCGAGGGCAGTCCCGACATGGCATCGGATAAACGACACCCTATTGTTCTCCCACGTCTAGTCGGTCCTTCACATGCATGATTTTGTTGCGCATGGTCGCTGTCGGACGGTGAGCGACACCCACGCCGACCTCTCCAGCGATACGTCCCATCTTTTCGAACAGGTTCTTTATATATGAATTAACTCTGACTGCATGAGCTAGATGCATACGGCGCATTATCAGGGCAAGACACTCACTAACTGGTCTGCGCAGAGTTCGCGCATCATATGAAAAGTGTCACACATGAAGCAGATTCAGGTCGTCCCAATCAATTGTGCTCAGTCCTTGCATCAAATGACTGACTACTCCGACCGTCGGACTGGAGCATGGGGAAGAGCGTGGTTGGCACTGCGGGATTCATTTCAACTACACGCTTTTAAACTGAATACGCAAAAACTCGCCGCCAGTTAGGCTGCAAACTGACGGGATAACACTGTGCTGCAGCTGACGCCCAGAACTTAGGATGAACCCGATCTGTCCCTCTGTCTCCGTGAACGGCTGGTCCATCGTCTCGGACAGGGTCGTGGGTGGCCCCCATAAATGGGCTACTTAGATTTGTCAACCGGTGCCATCGAGCGCAGGCGGTCGATAGAGGAGGGGGTGCGGCGGTATCTGAAAAGCTCAGTAATCACAGAAAACCAATGCACGCGCAAGTCACCATCCTGCGCCCGCAATTCTGTGGAGCACATGGTCGAAATCATCATTCGCGACGATCGAGCGGGCGCTCGTTGGTACTCGTGTCAAGATTAATTTTTGGTGAACCCCACTGTGTATAGAAACATTAAACGAGCTCCGTCGAGTATTTATGAACACCACCACCGGCGCTTAACTGAACCCTAAGTGAAAGTTCTGCCGCCGCTTGATTTGTTGGGTCTTCAAGCTTTTTCGTCGGCAAGAGTCGGTGTGGCAGAACAAAAAGCGGAGTGCAGTGTAGCTGTCGTCATCCACCCCATCGAGGTGCAAAGTTCCAGCCAAATGGAGATCGTCAAGTTCGCCTACGACGCAGATCTGGTGTTGAAACAGTTTTTTTTTGCAAACCATCGGAGGCTCTTTGAGGCCACGCTGAGGATACTATCAGCTCCAGTTTGCGGAGAAAAACAGCAGAACCCATCCCAATGCGTTCTGTTGGCTCTGGTTGTCCTTTGAATGAGTAGCGTCGGCTCTGCCGTAGTGCGTCGCTGCGCCAGACCTGCCAACAACTCTGCTCTTTAGAGGTTTTGAGCGGCGAAAAGGGGGGAAGGAGGGGGAGACGGTGAAAAGCCTGTTAGGTGGTGGTAGTGCTGGAGTTGCACTAGAGGTAATCCTTTTCCCCAAGAGGTGAATTTGTGACCTTAAGTCACAAGATAATCAGTATTATAACTGCGACTTAGTAATCCTTCTTAATCGAAAACGCATTCCAGAATTTCAGCCAACATTTCGTGACATCGGTTACTCACTATATACGTAGATGAACAGACAATTTTCGCAGAAGTGCAGCCACAGGAAGTTTAAAAGGAAGCCTTTAATTGTAGTAGGTTTTTGTTTTAAAGATACTAATCAATACACTTGTTAGAGCCATAAAATACCCATTGATATGGTATGTTATCTCTCCGTTTTTCAGTGCTGCTTATGAAACACGCAACATAGTCAACATTCATTAAAGTGGCTTGAGAAGCGCATAGTGTCATCGACAGGATATTAAGTTTTGTCATTTACGGTGATCAGGCCCACCCCAGTCGTATTGGCGCCGTCTCACCACCGGCATATTTGGACGGAAAAGGTGAGAGTGTGGTAGACGTGGTGAAAGTCGACAACCAATACAAACTATTTCACGCGCAAGTCGACATCCTGTGCCAACAATTCTGTGCAGCCTACGGTCGAAATCATCATTGACGACCGAGCTTACGCTTGCTGCTACTCGTGTCAAGATTACTTTTCGGCTATCTTTACTGTGTAAAGACACATTAGACGGCTTCCGTCGACTTTTCATGAATGCCAGCTACATTGAACACAAAGTGAAATTTCTGTTGCTGCGTGACTTGTCGGGCCTTCAAACTTTTCGTTGGCAAGAGTCGGAGTGGCAGAACAAAAAAACGGAGCTGCAGTCATCTACGCCATAGCCGTGCAGTGCTCACCAAATGGAGATCTTCAAGTACGCCTACGACGCAGATCTGGTGTTGAAACCGATTTTGCAAACCATCGGAGACTATTTGAGGCCACGCTGAGGATACTTTCAGCTGCAGCTTACGGCAAGTAACTGTGGACCCCATTCCCACGCGTTCTACCGGCTCTGGTTGTCCCTTAAGTGAGCGACATCGGCTTTGCCGTAGTGAGTCGCTGTCAGCGCAGTTTCAGCTCCACACGACTATAGAGTTTAGATATTTTGAGCAAGGAATAGAAGGTGGAGGCTACGGGAGGGCTGTTAGACGGTTGTAGTGCGTTGCTTGCACTGGAGGTAAAAGCGAGAGGCGGTCATGTGATTGGTTTTTAGAGAGGACAGGGCGCGTTCAGGATGGGATTTATGAAACACCACTCATTGCCGCCTGCTCCAATGTTAACTGGACTGACAAGTGAAAGTCTGCCGACCTGGGATCTTTTCGACTGCGCTTGATGGTCCAAGGTGTTCTTTGGAATGACAATCGAATGTTTTCAACAGTCTTATTTTTTTAGAAGACTACTTAGGGAGCAAACCTATTCTTTCGAGAAATTCTCGTCAGTCCAGTACTGTTATATGGGAACGAGACAGAAGCAAAACATGTAAGTGATTAGAAAAATTGATTAAAGTTCGTCCTGGAACCCGGATTTATTTTTGCTTTTGGGCAACACATTGTAGATTCGACATCATCCGATCACAAATTCAAGTTCACGGAGATCAAAATTCCTGTTTGTGTTAACATCACCGTGATTTTATAGATGCTTCCACCATTGTTCACCTGCCGCATTCTGTCAAGGTTTTCCAGTGCAGTATGATTGAGTAGGGGGGATGGCGTGCGAAAACATATTTTATAGTGATAATTTCGGTGAGCTGATTCTCCAAGTCGATAGCAAGCTAGTACTCAACCGGGAAATCGGTGACAAACGATTTTTTTGCGTGAGAGCGGTCAAAATACAATCACACCTTCTAAGACCATCAGCGATTAATACGGACGATCTCTTATGTAGCCAACCATGTTCACGACGCAGATCTTGTGTTGCAACAGATTTTGTAGCCCATAAAAGTCTATTTTAAAACCACGCTCAGGATACCATTAGTTCCATCGTGCGAAAAAAGCAGCAGACACCATTCCCGCACATTCTAACGGCTCTAGTTGTCAATAGAAACGAAGAGACGAGTCCCGGGAAGTAGTCTTGAATAAGGAGACACGATCGCCGGGACAAGAGCTTTATTAGCCTGACGTTTCGGGTTCCTACTCGAATCCATCATCAGAGACAAAAAAGCAGAAACGGGTGGTCGGTGAGTCAGATGGTCGAACAATCATCACGCCAACACCCAACGCATGTGATGAAATTGCAGCAATTATCGACTCGAATGTCGGCCATCAAGCAGTGATCACACCAAGTGTGACGATCCCGGATGAAGGGGGGAGTCGTGAATGTTCGTAGGTATGCGGTAGCATGGCTACTGCATCCTATAAATACCGCAGCCCCTTGTGCAACAACCACCCGTTTCCACTTTTTTGTCTCTGATGATGGATTCGAGTAGGAATCCGAAATGTCAGGCTAATAAAGCTCTTGTCCCGGCGATCGTGTCTCCTTCTTCAAGGCTCTAGTTGTCCTTTGCACGAGCAGCAAAGATTCTGCTGTAGTGAGTCGCTGCGAACGCAGTTTCAGCTCCAGACGCCTCTGGAGTTTGGAAATTTTGAGTAGGGAGGAGAAGGAGAACGGGACAACTGCAATGGAGGCAATCCTGCCACCTGAGAGGTGGCCTTTTGATTGGATGTCTGAGAGGATAGGGAGCGTTCAGGCTGGGATTTACGAAACGTCACTCAGCGCCACCTCCTCCAATTTTACTGGACTGACAAGTAAAGGTCTGCTGACCTTCAATCGTGCCGACTGTGCTTAAACATCTAAGGCGTTCTTTGGAATGCTAAGAGAATATTTTCAACAGTCATATTCGTCTGAAGAGCAGCTGGCTAGCATAGGTTTTCTTTCGATCAATTTTCGTCAGGCTAGTACAGTAGCGAAAACATGTCAGTGCTAAGAGAAACCGATTAAGGTTCGTCTTAAATCACAGAGTTATTTTTCTCTTTGAGCAAAGCATTGTTGGTCAGACGACATCCGATCACAAACTCGAGCTCAGGGAAATCAAAATTTCTGACAACAGCATGAGTTTCTAGATGCGTTTATTGTCGTTCTCCAGCCCCCATTCCATCGACAGAAAAAATGATCACCCCGACTGTATTTTCTTCCAACGTTTTGCCCAAGCAGCTTGGTTAGCCACGAGCGATGGCATGAGAGAACATCGTCTCCAGTGGTAGCAATTGGTTGTTCACATGCGAGTGGTCAAACTACCATCCCACCTCTGAACACCATCCAGCGATTAATACAGGCGAACTCCTATGTAGCCAACCATGTTCACGACGCACATTTGGTGTTACAAGAGGTTTTCTTGTAACCCCCAGAGACTCTTTGAAACCACGTTCAGGATATCATCAGCTCCAATGAACGGAAAAAGCTACAGACCCCATTCTTACGCATTCCGTCGGCTGTGGTCCATCTTTGAATGAGCAGCATAGATTCTGTCGTAGGGAGTTGCTGTCAGCGCATTGTCAGCTCTAGACGACATTGGAGATTAGCCAGCTCGAACGGGGAATAGCAAGCGGGGATGGCGAATTGGCTGTTAAACGGTGGTAGTTCGGCAGTTGCACTGGAAGTAATCTTGTCCCCTGAGAGGTGGCCTTGTGCTTGGATTTCGAAGACGACAAGGCACGTTCAGGTTAGGATTTAGGAAACGTGACTCACTGCCGCCTTCTCCAGTATTTTCAGAACAGACAAGGAGACGACTACAGACCAGAAAACCAGTCAAATAGAAGATAGTATGATATATGTAAATGGTTTGCACGTAGACAAAGCTATAACTGTGCTTAAAACCATTTTCCTACTTCCATAGAA
>CACRXP010000098.1:264371-329207 GCA_902702965.1 Spirometra erinaceieuropaei
CGATGCCGCAGACGGTCAGGCTAATTCAAGTCGTTCCCCCACTAAAGTCCTGATTCATGGTGTGATTCGGCAACTCCCTGGGATGACTAAGCAGATAGCGGATAGCATTATTTACTCTCTATCTCTCAGAAGGGCAGATCAAAAGGCGTCCTTAACAAACACACTGTCGGCAAGCTGCCCGTGTTTTATGGATGCAAAAATGCGCTCGAATAACTAACACGTTCCTTTTTTATACGCAGGCTGCCAAAAGAACACTGCCCAATCTGACAGCCTGGAAGCTGCGATCCCTTATAGAAATTCGGATGGCAAACCTCCCAAATAGAAGCACTGTTTTGGTTTCCGGCTTTATGCTCACTGATATGGGGGCACTTAGTCGCATTAGAGTGGCGTGCACTCACCGAGGGGATCCATTGGTACCATTGTGCTTTGGGACTCAAACTTGACCACCGCCAGCTCTCACTCATAGGCCAGTACTATAGGTCGACTGGCATTATCTTTTCTTTGTCGGGAATGTCCTTCTGCTTTGAAATGAACATTCCCGCCCAGCCTTCTCGATCGTTGAATTCTGGTTTTCACGCAACTGCCTCTGTGGAGTTGTAGACACATAGCTCCTATAAAGAAGGGCAGTATCCATGTCAATCCCCACACAGGTGATATGCAGCATGTGAAAGATGTTAAAATGCCTGTCAGTCGATTTGAACAGAAAAAGTCCTTTGTTAAACTGCTGATCTGCTAAACGTTTTCTGATTAACTGGGAGATAATTATGTCTCGGCTTTCCCGTGTACCTTGATCTTGCCGGCTTTTATCGAAGTACCGAGTAGGTTGCCAGCAAAATTCAAACAACCGTTATCCATAAGGGACTAAAATAATCGACGTAGAGAATTGTCACCTTCCTCAAGAAGCATTTCGGCACACAGTCACTAGTTCCTGCGATATAATTTGACGTTGTTATGCTCAATAGAACCGAAGCGATAGGGATCGGTTATACAGTCCTGGTCCCAGATGTAAGCGCAATGCGGACGTTGGAAGTAAAGGAAGCCGAAGAAGGGTAATGAAATCGTTATTGGAAAAGTGGCCAAAGCTAAAACGCAGAAGCGCATCTGATTTTTCGTTTTTGGTTTAGTGTCTGGCTGAGAATTGCGTTTAGGGTTAGAGTTTGTGTTCATTGTAAGGATTCCATTTAGATTTAAGGTCTAGATTGCGCTTTAAGCTTACATTTACGTTCATTGTTGGGGGAGGGTTACGATTAAAGTTAGAGTTAGGTTTTGGGTTACGGTTAAAGTTAGGGCTAAGGCTATGTTTGTAATTCGGGTCAGGGTTAAAGTTAAGCTTAGGGTTAAGTCTAGGGTTTTTAGCAGGTTAAGAGTTAGGTTTACTCTTAAGTGTAGGGTTCGCATTTGGCTTATTATTACGTAAAGAATTAGGTTTGCTTTTGCGGTTACGGTTAGTTTTGGGGTATTTCTGACCCGCGTCCTCTATCAGCCAGGTCTTCTGCAGGGATTCTAGACTTCCTTCGATCTCGTGGCTGAATTGTCCTACATTAGGTTGCCTTTTCAGTTTCAGTCTTGGCTAATTTCCCCAATAAACGATTTCAGCACTCCTTCCCCGGGTTACTTTGTTTTCAGTGCCCGTATTGCGCTTCAACGGGGAGCAGGACTGGGTAACCGACCCGTGCCAAGAAACCTAATAAGCCTTGCATTACACTCTTTACCCGCTCGCTAGCAAAACTTAATTCTGTCACAGGGCATTGGCAGCTAAAAGTATCCCCTGCGGTCGAACGATTAGTTCAAAGCCCTCTCTCCCATTTGCGTGTAAACATTTTGAATGATGACAACAAAATATAGAAGAAACCGCAGTTTAAAAGACTCTCGGAAAAGCTTCAGCTTCGAAGTTAAAATGGCAATCATCAAAAGGCGTCCGAATGATAGAATTGCAACTATATAAGTAAACTGTGAGAAACGTGCTAGGGTCTTCTGTCAGATCACTTAAAAGAATCTTTGCTTTTAGTTGGAACTTGTAAAAGACCGATTTTTTTCAGCTTGACGTTTTATGATCAGCTCCTTATTGATGGGATAGCGTTGGTGGTGACAAGAGGCATGCCAGAAGGGTACAATTCCATGTAGGAATGGCTGCACAGCCTGATATACTTTTGATTATTTCTGATCAGGAAGTTTATTTTGTTTTGTATTATTGGGGCATTTAAAGGTTACGCAGTATTATCGTCCATTACTTATTCTGCAACATAGCTATCAAGTGTGTTAATCTTAGGCCTCACTCAGGACATGCGATATAAAAGTAGTTAAGAAATATCCCTCCCTGAGTCTGTTATTGGGACTTCCAAATAGTGCCCGCTGCCGACATTTAGCCTTATTTCGAGATCTGTCTTTCCAACGATAATGTAAATTTATCATGTCCAAATATTGCGCTGTAAGTTCAAGTTTAATTCACCCCTCTAGCGGACTCCACCTTTCGTGTTCGTGTCGACTCCCAGACAAACGTCAGAGGCGGTTTGACCCCCATGTTTGTCTTAACCAATCAACTATCGGACCTGTTTGTCCCCGACAGGCCTTTCACTTTTCCAAAAGCCTGTCAAGGGTTGGCTGCCGACGGCATTATTTTAATAAAATGGGATTGCACCGGCCGTTCTTTTACTATAAAATGAATTATTAGCACAAATGCCTCGCGTATGAAAGAGGGGACCATCATTTTTGTCTTCGACGACCTTATACAAAGCGAATTAAAATAAGGGACCTTCGCAGATCCGACTGCGACCTTTCCATTTGAGCAAACTTTTTGATGGTGCATAGGTGCACATTTTAGCGATCACGACTTTTTTAGGAATTACACAGTGACAAAGGACTTTCTTATAAATTGTACGTTAATTTAGGGCAAAGAAATTCCTGTGCGTTCTATCCACTTACCAAAATCATTTTTCAAAAATGCCCTTTTTATATAGAGAATATTTTTGAAAATAATTTATTCGGAAACCAGATTTGCAAATTCGAGGGGAAATTTACGCCGCTCTATATTTGGGCAACTTACTGTGTCCATATGTCTTAAACTAAGTTATCATACACATATGGGCTTTTCTACTAAAGGGAACTAATATCCAGTTGATGATCGTATCAATCAAGGCATGCCACACATTAGAAGTTATTTTTTCTCAAGTGTAAAGCAGGTGGAATAGGATGTGCAGAAGCCAGGTTATGTTTGGAGAAAAGCCGAATGGGCATGAGTCTAGGATTGTGTGCTTTCAAACAAACAATTGACAATTTTTCGCTAAAATGCAACGATATCTTTATATATTTGCAGACCTTCCGTAATGGGTCATGGAAAAGCCCAACGCCAAATGGTTGTGCTCACTTTTGAGAGCGTTGTAAGATATTTTTTGCATGGTTAAGTCCTTGCTAATATGTTATTTATAAAACGAACGCACTGAACGTTAGATGTTTCTGCAATATCTCCGACAGGGCAACGAGCTCGTGGCCCATTAGTAGGGCGTTCGTCCCAATGACCAAAGCTCTGGGGTTCGAAACTGAGGTGGTTCACACTTGGGACTAGGTATGTCTGGCTGATGACAGCTAATAAACCAGGAATGGGCATTCCGGTCTCCATTGTCTTAGGCGTATTCTGTAATCTCCGTACTTATACTGCTACTCTGCTACCCATTTCCGGTCGTCGAACGAGCCTAACAATAAGAAAAGGCAGCGTGAACGGTCCCAGTATAAACCGAAAAGCTAGCGCGATTTTTCGTATCAGGCAAATAACCGGCATTTTTAAAGGACATGAAAAGGCAGACCGAACGTTTCTTTTTTCAGCCTCACCTTGGGAGTAGGTAAAATGCGTGGGCGTTTGCCGTCAAAGTACCTTGTTAAAGATGTAATGGAGCAGTCGTTTAATTGGCAGTGAATCCATTTATAGCCAACCTTTAATGTGGACGTTGGGTTTTCTCTGCGATGAGGTCCCATGTATGAGTGGATCTATAAATATTACCCAATTGGCTATCTGCTTTAAAGAGAATGTTCAAGCATTGTCAAATTTGGTAGCTGCTTTCAATTAGTAACTGATTTTCTAGGCTTTGATAAGCACATTACACAAAACCTATTTGGAAACAAGGGAAACCAAAAAGCCCTCACCGACTTTTAAAGGGTACCCCGAAATTCGGCGCAAACCAATGTTACTAAAAACGAAATAGTAATTTTGCAGTGCTTTTGATAAACCCAAAATTATGCACGTATTATTATATCTGCTAATGACATTAAGATTTCTAAGTCGCTGAGCGGTCTGTCAGCATGCGGCTTTGTAAAAATGCTCATTGGCCATGAGGTACCTAACAGCCAGCTTAAACAAACTGCTTTTTGCTTTAGATAGCCGCATCTGAAACACTGTGAAAAGGAGAAATTTCGACAAATTTTCATGAGACCTTATTGGGAACTAGGCCAAAAAGTAGGATTTTGGATAATCGCAATATATAATATTAGCGCATACTTGAGTAGAGCGTAAACTGTCCAGATGGAGTTTTTTAAACGATATTCGGCTTCTACCGACTTAATTGTGCAGCTGTTTCCCTGAACGGCTCTTAGGTTCTCTTTAAGCATACGTTTGCTTATCTGACACGATTTACGGAGTTTTTGGCATTTCCAATTTTGCAAAAAGACGTTATTTCTGAACAATACTTGATTGGCCAGGTTTTTTTTAAATTTCCGTGGGTTGAATAGCAAGTTGGCGTATGCAGTCGCATGCATTGCAATCCTGCAAGAATAAAGGAATTACATACTTCCATTTACAGCAAGGGTGCACCGAAAATATGCTCCAGGCTATTTTGCAAGGTTTCAGATTACCATTACCAATAACGTCTTAGAATATTGAAATCGTTGAAGTTTGCGCTGGAGATCGCTGTAATTTTGGGTTATTATTCTGCTTCAAAAACGGATTTTAAACGTAAAAAATAAGGGATGTGGACGTTTTAATTGTTTTTTAGCTGTGACCATAAGGAGGAAAGTCATACAGGGTACTGATGTACAAGCATATTAATATATAAAAAACATCAATTGGCTAATAAATAAATCAAGCTGCTAGGAAACTACTTTCAAAAATGAATATAACATTCCTTCTGTTTGGTTACGTTTAAAGCTTCCGTTTTAAACTTACGCGCTTGAAATGCATTCCTAACTCAGTCTAGTCCGCTTCAGCGTTATAATTTGGCCCTTGACAGTTAACTGTTTAACTTTACAACCCAACATTTATTTGAGGAAATGTGACAAAGCCAAGTGGGTGGTGGAGTATGCGTAAATCGCAGAAACTTTCGGCCGATAGGGGTCGGTTACGCCGAATGATGATGTTAAAATCGTTAGTGGAAAAGTACACAAAGCTGAAACGCAGAAGGGCATTCGACTTTTCGGTTTGGTGGTAGGGCTAGTTTTAGGATTTGGGTTAGTGTCCGGCTAAGAATTGAGATTAGGATTAGGGTTTTGTGTTATGTTCAAGGGTTCCGATTAGAGCTACGGTTTGGATTGCGGTTTTGGTTTCCGTTTAGTGTTTGGGTTACTGTTAAGGTTGGGGTTAGGGTTTGAGTTAGGGTTAAGGTTGGATTTTAGATTTGAGTCAGGGTTAATGCTACGCTTAAGGTTACGGCTAAGGTTTGTGGTCAACTTAAGGTAGGGCTTAGTGTTAGGTGTAGGGTTAGCTTTAGGTTTGCAACCTCGTCAAGGATTAGGTTTGCCTTTGAAGTTTCAATCATGTTAACCGTTTAGTTTGGGATTATTACTGCTCTGAGTGTTCTGTAAGTCAGATCTTTTGCGGGGATTTAAAACTTTCTTCAACCTCGCGGCGGATTTTTCATACATCAAGCTACCTTTTTACGTTTCAGCCTCGACTACTTTCCTAACTTACGATTTCAGCATCCCCCTTTAGCTTACTTTTCTTTCAATGCCCACATTGCACTTATACGTTAAACCAGGACATTGTAAGTTACCCTTGTCAATCGGGCGTTTATTTCCAGAACTAAATAATTTATTCAGACATTAATATACAAAAGGTAAAAGAGGCATTTTTATCGACTACCAGACGCTGAAATCATCTCTGGTTCACTGGGCCTTGTTATACTACTCACGTTAGAACGGAGTAACTTCCTCTCAGTATGATCTTTGCGATACCTACTAACGTGGGAAATTAGTTATCCTTACAGAATCCTGACAAGATCGCGTGCGGCGCGAGCGTACATAGGCCCCTGCTTTTACCTCCAGTCGACTTGACGGCGTCTTGTCACGGCAACAAAGTGGATGGATACTGTGCGAGTCTGACTCACGATAAACAAATTCACGTGCTAGTCGCCGGTGCCTCACCGATTGCATAGAGCGCCATCGAACAGCAACTGGAAGTGAACATTCTTGATGCCACAAATCATAGTTCGAAAGAATGCAAAAGACGAGAAATACTCGGATATTTTTGGAGCGGAATGTCGCGAAAGATAAACATCTCGCATGTACTTTTGGTGGTCGCTTACAAAAACAACGCCACGTCCTTGTCTAAGCCTCCTGGTTCCCAGGACGAGAATGACATGCTGTCCACTGACGAGGTAGACCAGGGTGACAGAGGAATGTCAGACAACCATCTCCTACCATGCTTTCTGGAAGCCCCGCCCTGTACGGATTCGTGCAGCCAGCTTGCAATGAGAAGTAGTTTAAAGTCAAACATCATGCTTTTTTCATCTGGCAGCAGGTTGGCATATTATGCGGCGACGTAGGTGTCCAAAAAGTTCATCTTTCTGACAGAACTTAGAAATTTGAGGCAGGGACACTCTTCTCTACCCACGTAAGGTTAGGCCACAATTAGAGTAACAACTTTAACCTGTGCAGAACTGCCGAATTACATGAAAGTTTGACATTAACTCGGCGGGTCTTTTTCAATCATAGCCTATCAAAAAAAAAACACAGCAAAAGGCAGCTCTGCTTTAGATGAACACGTCGTAATAACGTATTTGGAGGCTTAGAGGCTTGGGAAATATTGAACACGAAAACAACTACAAATGCATATTTAACAGAATATGGTCGTATATCGAGAAAATTTGCAACCCTACGAAATGTGCCAAAATTTTCGAAACATTGCTACGTACATGCAAATCAGCAGGAGCGAATAAACCGAAAGTCCGAATTAATATTGCACGAATTCAAGCAAAAAAATAAATTAATATTACATTGTCAAGAAATAAAAAACTTTTTAGAAAATTAGAGATTCTTAAAACCTTTGAAATCTTGTGAATGAGGAAATTTAAATGATAGGTGCACATGGGATCTGCCCATAAAAAATCGGAGTAGATAAGAAAGCACAAGTACGATAAACTTTGCACTGAAATATTTCCCAAGAGTAAGTCTAATGTCCACTATGACGATTGACAAACAGTCCACGTTTTGAGTATAGATTATAAAGCGGCTAAACGGGAATTATGTAGACCAGTTTATTATTAAGGGAATGAGGCTTTTGCCCTCGAGCTCCCTAGTCATATCGATAAACAGAAATAAAGTCATCAATTACATCAGCAAATGCGGAAATTCAAAAGTTAGCGGCAAGCGTGAGCCAGGCGCAAACTGCCACTGCTGAAACAATCGTGATTATATTTACAGTAGTTGTTCAGCAAATGAGCATCTAGTCTACACTTAAATGATTCGACAGTTTCGGGACGAACCACCGCTTCAGGGAGTCCGTTCCATGCCCTAAAGACCCTCTGAGAGAAGGCGTTCAGTCGGACGTCCGAATGAGCCAGCTTCCTCCGCAGTTTGAAGGGGTGACCACGCAGACGGTCAGTCCTGGCCATTTCGAAGAATTTATTAAAGTTTAGCGCGCACTCGCGGTCTCTGACAATCCTGTAGGTTTGAATTAAATCGCCGCGCAGTTGCCGGTAATTGAGAAGAAACAGGTTTAGTTCTGCCAGCCTGGTTTCGTAAGGCAGATGATTAAGATTCTTGACCATCTTCGTAGCCATCGGCTGTACTCTTTCCAGTCATTGATAGTCTTTCGTCAAACACGGTCGCCAGGCCTGGACTGCATACTCTAAGTGAGACCGGACGAATGCCCTATAGGTTTTTCCGAACAGTTGTTTATCGATCTGCACAAATCCTCGCCTCTGCGCAAATAACACCCTTATCGCACTTTCGTTTCGTTTCCACATTGTTTGCGATGCGGATGACGAAGACAGACGGGGTTTTGCTTGACATCCCCGATAGAAAAGTCACAGGAATAATAGTTTTCAAAGAGCCACCTGCTGACAGACCGATTGGTGACCAGAAAATTAGAATAGGTCAGGCAAGTGCAATAGTAAACATATCACTTGAATAGTAGCAAAAATGCGATTACCAGGTGGCATATCAAAGGAAGAATAGGCGTTCACCGGGAGGGATTTATTGGAAGGTCCGACGTTTCGGGTAGTTGATTCGTCTACCAATCTTCAGAGACCGGAAAGTCCTGCGCACAGCTCCCCTTTTATGGCGCACTTTGTTCAAGGCGTGTCCCGTCAATGCCGCCTGTGTGGCTGTATCCAACCCGCATGTCACCGTGACCTGAATCGCCGTGCGAAGTTTAATCCCAAAGTCGGAGGTAGCAACTCATGCCGCGCAAATGGGACATATCGTTAACTTTGAGGTCGTTGAGATTGTGGGCCGGGGCGGTGATCATACAGCAAGAAGCCTGGATGTCCACCGACTGCTCTGTCTACCGCCACATCAAATTGCCTCCCCTTATCTGACTTCACGAACCTTCTTAAGGGGGGACAGTCAAGGCGCGGGACAATCGGGGTCGTCAGTCATCTCCGCGGCCGACGGGGGAGATTCAGGTCACAATAACATGCGGGTTGGATGCAGCCACACATGCGGCATTGGCGGATTACGCATTGAACAAAGGGCGCCATTATAAGGGGAGCTGTGTGCAGGTCTTTCCAGTCTCTGAAGCTGGGTAGATGAATCAACTACCCGAAACGTCGGACCTCCAATAAATCCCTCCCGGTGAGTGCCTCTTCTTCCTTTGACACATCACTTTGTTATATAACTGAGGCAGTGTGAATTCTGAGAGGATATGAAGATAGGGAGTTCATCGGAAAAAATCAAGTTGTACTCGTGAATTTTCGAACTGGTCCAACCAACCCGGTGTGAAACGGTCATACTAAATTGGTAGGCGCGAAAGGACAGCCACGATTGACAAGCAGCTAGTGTGTGAAAGGGGGTGGCCACATAATTAGCCTATGATCTTTAGCGGGGGAGTGAAGGGGGAACTGTTGCGGTTCCCTTTGCTGGAGGCTACGAGGGAAGGCATCAAATGGGGCTGCACGCAGGGGTCTCACTGGCCGTTGATTTGGAATGGGACAGAGGTCAGTGCGCTAACGTTAGGGGTGTTGGGGACAGCAGTTGTGGTTCGCTATGTCTGGGGAAGGGGGCGGCGAAATAATGCAACTCCACGTGACCCAGTATGGATTAGTGGCTGCTGGTAGGTTTTGGGCGCAAGTCAGTGAGCCGAGCGCGCAGACCTTCGTAATGAGCGTCCCGATCTACATGGCGATTGATGCTGAACGTGTTAGAGTGCCCGGCTTCGATGAAATCTTGTGCCTGTTTGATGTTAGCCATGGCACTGACTTTAGTTCCTTCTCAATTGAAACGCTGGTCTCATTAAAGGGCGCACGCAAACAAGAGTGACAAAGGGTCACGTAGGTGGATGGCTAGTTTATGTTCGCTTATACGCGTCCAAAGTTTCGTAACTCCCGAATAATTTTGAGTCTGATCAGCCTTTGCATTATCGTCCAACGATTTCAGTCTATAAGGTGCATGCTTTCCGCGTAAGGTAACCATATATTCTTCTGTCTTCAAGAAGATGTTGTACAGCGTTTATAAAATCGTGCAATGAATGCCGACTGTGTTGTACATTTCATGGAAAGGCATTGGTAAACGGACAGGTACGATGCTACGAGAATGGACATTGCGCAATCTTAAAAATCTTATACTGAAAAACTTTTTATAAACCTTAACATACCCTTTATTCGGCATAAAATACAAAGACATCGTGATTTTCTACCCTACGAGTAAAATAAAGCACATTTTGTGCATATTTTCTATAAAATATGTTTGAATCTACAAGACCACTTAAAATTTATGCCATGTAAGTAGTCACTTTCTATGAAGCGCGGTTTCAACAGAAGGTCAAAAAGAGGTGCATCCAAAAGCCGACATCCTGGCGAGTCCGAAACTCCATGGGATTACGCCGCATGATAATCAGCATTACAGCTCCATCTAAGTAATCCTTCATCACTGAAAACGAATTTTAGTATTTCGGCCGAAATTTCATGGGATCGCTCACTCACTGTAAGCCCATTGGCGTATGAAATCGATATCAGTGGGTCTGAGGCTGTCGCAAGCGACGACCCGTGTAATTTGTACATCATCTACCACACTATCTCTATCGCTATCTCTCTTCATTTACCCTACCTGCTACGACGTCAGGTGGGCACACATGCAGTGACGGACAAACTTAAACGGCGCGCGTACGCGAGCCAAACAGACGCCGAGCTACATAAAGGATACTGAGCAAATTGCATGGATGAGTTCCTTAGGGGAGCACCGAAGCCTGAACCTTTGTTCTGAGAAGAACTTCGATAGTCAGCCAGTTAACATCCATTCAGTCAATCAACTAATGCCCATTAGGTATAAAGAAGAGAAGCTTCGCCGGAAGGGTTTGCGCAATAAATTATTCGGTACACAACAAATTCTACCCGACCAGCGCAAACAGGATATGGGTGGAGTCGCAGTCAGACGATTTTTTCAGGAAACACTGTTTTTGCGTGGACATACGGTGAGTGACCGATCTCACGAAATGTTGGCTGAAGTTCTGAAAAGCGTTTCGATTAGGAAGGATTACTTAGGTGCGATTCTAACACTCATTTCTTGCGCACAGACCTGTCATATTTCGGACTTCGTGGGATGTTTGCTTTTACCTCCGCTGCTTTGCAATCTGTAGAGACTCTACTCGGTAAAAAATTACCATTCCAGCAACAGGCATTTTTCACATTGATTTTGAATGATCCTGCGAATTCAAATACATTTTATAGAAACCACAAACGAAAATATGTTTTCTTCCGGACGCTTGACAGAGAAACGCGTCATCTTGATATTATATACTCGAGAAAAGGAGTATAATTAGGTTTTAAAACGTTTTAAAAGTCCCAAATAATTTGGAGCCCGATCAGCCGTTGCATTAGCACTTATTGATTTAAGTCTACTTCGTGCATGTGCTCCGCGTAAAGAAAATCTCATGTTCTTCTATGCCTTTAGAAAGATACCATATAGAGTCCATCAAATTTTGTAATGGATGCGGGCCATGTTGTACATTTCATTAGGGGCAGTGGTAAACGGAGAGGTACGATGCCGCATGAGTGACATTGCACGGTCTTAAGAAACCTTATAGGTACTTTTTAAAACCTAATTGTACTCCTTTTTCGAGATGAAATATAAAGAGGACGTAATTCTCTATCAGTCGACTGAGAAAAATTATATTTTTGTTTGAGGTTTCTATAAAATATATTTTAATTTGCAAGACGATCGACGATCAATGGAAAATATGCATACTACATAAGTAGTCTTTTTTTACCGAGCACGGTTTCTACAGGAGTTTGAACAGCAGTGTATTCAAAGGATGAAATCCTGCCGCGTTGGAACTATTATAGAATTATGCCGCAAGATAATCAGTATTACAACGGCCCCTAAGTAATCCTTCCTAATCGAAAACGCATCTCAGAATTTCAGCCAACATTTCATGAGATCGATTACCCACTGTACATGTGAATGCTGGTGGTATGTTTCGCTGAATTAGCCTTCTTTAAGCATTATCTGCAAAGTGTGAAACAGTCATGATGTATATCAGCAATTTTCGGATAAACAGCTCCCGTTATTCTCTTGTGATCCATTAAGTTTCCAAATTCAAACTCTCAGATGATTCTTGGATCAAACCACATAAGCGGCCGCGTTTTATGTGCGCTGGGCCCAAATGGGAATCACGCCGACTCATAGCATGCGTTCGACGGAGCCTGTCAAGGGCTAAGCCTAGACTGTCTTCGCACTTTTTGGGAAAAATTTGAACGAGCCTGACACTGGAGAGCAATTTATCTTCACAACAGATCTGCGCATCTGATGCGTTCGTATCTATCCTGGCACGTCTACTTTCCTGGCTTGGAAGTCTGCAGATGGCGTGGTAGCGCCATGCTACTCGGAGAAGAGGGTTAGTTTGTAAACGATTTGAGGCACTTCTCACATAAGTTAGATCCGAGGTATCCCTGTATGAACTACAGTATGCGTGGAGTTTGGTTTCTGGTCGTACGTGGCACGCTTGGCAGGCTGTCCAGCTTTGTGTGAGAAGGGAGAATGAGGTAGATGCGGTGAAAGGATGCCTAATTATGTGCAATCTTAACTACAAGTCATTGGCTGCTGACCATTGGAACGCGGATGGAGTTTGTCATTTGAAACGGTCGAGATATCAGAATTTCGGTTAAATTACATTCTCCAAGCAATCTTCTGGGGCAGTTTTGTCAACTTGGTTGGAAAACCTATTTCATCAGAGGAAGAAGACGATACGATTATTGAAACAAGAAGCTTGTTGGCCTGACTCTCGGATTCTTATTCGAAACAATCACCAAAGACGGTGGCAGATAAGGGTGGTGGTGGCGCAAAAGACTGCGGTTTTTATAGTACGTGGCTGTCGTGGGGCCCACATGCTAATATAATTTAAAGCTCCTGCGATCACAGCTGGGATCGTAATTAAGGCGATGATGGCTCGTTAGTACGCGCCGGAGTAGCTAATTGACGCAGTTTCATCATTGGTGTCGGATGTTGACGTGATGATTGGTCAGGAATTTGGCCTGCTCTCACCAGGATAGTTGAGTGCTCGCGCCCTCACCACGTGACTGATTTTTCAGCTTAAGGAATGTCTCAGCACTGGATATGGTGCCGGTAGGTCATCGGGCTTGTTGATGGATTACGGACCTGATTTGAGAAGCTCGCGACTCATGCGATCACCAGCTCTTGAAAGGATTTCGTCCTCTTGAAACCTGACAATATGGTCGGTTTCCGCGGAATGAGCTGCACATAAGAGCTGGCGTACTTCCTCCTCACCGCTGCTGCATGCTCAGTCATGAGCGTCTGTGGTAATCTCCCGGATTCTCGGACGTAGTTGTTCTGTCCGCAACTGCCCCAGATCCAGTGAACGGCCTCCGGCGTTTCCTGCCATGGCCGAGGGTCTCTTGGCCCATGACGGTTCGAGGGTGAATCCGAAACGTCAGGCCGCTATACTTCTTATCCCAGTGATCGCTTCAGCTTCTTCTTCTTCTTCTTCTTCTTCTTCTTCTTCATCTGAACTGCTACCTAGAACTCGCCTGTTCGCTTTTATCAGCAAAACCCTATTTTGTTGAATTCTTCATTTAATGAGCTCTCGAGAGACCTGCTTCAGGTATTCAATAGGCGTTGGTTAAAAAAGCCTTTTTTACATCATTCTGAAGACGAAAACCGAATGTACTCGTTCTATTCTTCTATTCTACGCAGTGTACTTTACCGAAAGTGTCGCACTGTTCTTATTACTTTTAGAAGTCTTAACACAATAAACCGTATACAGAATTCATTGTCGAAACAAGATCTATTGTTACCAGGCAGTAAGGGTTTTGGTTCCTCGTAATGACTTACACGAACAGCACATTTCCGGTGGTTTGAAACCTTTAAAAATACGCCTTTCACAGATGTAATTGTTCCCATAGGAGGTTTTCTCAGTTGACTCGACCCAATTTGTAGCATCAGAATAAAGAGACAAATTGTGCAAGCTAAAACGCAAAAAGTAAGACAAAATCTGTTCTTGAAGAAGGAGACACGATCGCCGGGACAAGAGCTTTATTGCCCTGACGTTTTGGATTCCTACTCAAATCCATCATCAGAGACAAAAAGGCAGAAACGGGTGGTTGCTGCACAAGGGGCTGCGGTATTTATAGGATGCAGTAGCCATGCTACCGCATACCTATGAACATTCACGGCTCCCCCCTTCATCCGGGATCGTCACACTTGGTGTGGTCACTGCTTGATGGCCGACATTCGAGTCGATAATTGCTGTAATTTCATCACATGCGTTGGATGTTGGCGTGACGATTGCTCGACCATCTGACGCACCGACCCCGGTGTTGGGAAAAGTGTTCACCTCTGCGTTACCGCTTGGCTTGTTACTCCGCCTAGGCGAAATTTTAGCACGCAGTATGGAGTGGGAAGCTCGTTGCACTTGTTGATGGACTGGGGGCCAGTACCATGATTCCAGTAGCTCCCGACTCACGCGGTTGTCACCTCTTGCGAGAATTTCGGCCTCATCGAATTTGAATGTGTGGCCGGACCTCGTCGAATGAGCCGCAAATTGAGAGCTGGCGTCATTTCTGCGCACCGCTGCAGCGTGCTCGGCCATTCACGTTCGGAGCTGTCTTCTAGTTTCGCCGACTTAGTTGCTTTGTCCGCAACTGCAGCAGATCCGATAAACGACTCCAGACGTTTCTAGCCGTGGCAGTGGGTTTTTCGGTTTCATGGTCAGACACCTGATGGTTGCCTCCGGTCTGTGTGCCACTCCAATCCCAAGTGGTGCGAGAAGGCGGCCGACAGCTTCCGAAACGTTCTTGACATACGGAAGTGCCCGCCAAGATTAGGTGTCCATGCGGTTAGGCCTTTCGTCCCTTTTGCGTATGCGCCGGTTGAGGAAGTTTCGCGGGTAGCCATTGGCTTTGAAGACCCGTCGGAGGTATTGTAGTTCAGCAATTTTGTCTTCCGGCTCACTGCAGTGCGTTTCGACACGCCGATAGAGCGTCCTTACACAACTGCGTTTGTGGCTGATTGGGTGGTTACTGTTGAAGTTCAGTACTTGCATCGTATTTGTCGCTTTACTGAACACTTTGGTCTTTAGTCCACCACAATCCATGCGGCATACGAGGACATCCAGGAAGGCCAGCTGGTTGTTTTCTTCCTCCTCCATCGTAAATTGAATGTCCGGGAAGACGGCGTTGAGATGTTCTTGGAATGTCAACACCTGATCCCGTTCGATGACGACGAAGGTGTCATCCACATACCGTGCCCAGAATTTCGGTCTGTGGTGTTGGAAGACTAGCGAGTCTAACCGTTGCAGGACCGCCTCGGCGATGAATCCCGAAATCGGCGAACCCATTGGTGTGCCCTTCACCTGCCCGTAGATTGTCCCGTTGAACGTGAAGTACGTCCTGAGACAGAGCTGAAGGATTTGGGCGTGTCCAAGACGGTTCTCCGTTTCATCGTATTTGCTTTGTAGTAGCAGTTCAATTGTCTCGATCGCAAGGTCCTGGGGAATAGAAGTAAAAAGGGATGTAACATCAAAAGATACCATGACCTCATTTGGATGGATGCTTACCCTTTTGAGTTTCTCCAGGAATTGTGCTGACGAAGAGACGGTGGTGTCTGACTCAGCGGTCAGGAACTTGAGACGCCGGAACAGCCACTTCGCCAGTCCGTACGTTGGAGTCCCTTTGAGCGACACGATGGGTCGGAGAGGAGCGCCGTCTTTGTGCACCTTAGGGAGGCCATAGAATCGGGCCAAAGCCGTATCTTGGGGTCTCGCCATGCGTCTGTCGGTCGGTGTTATTGCACCTGAGTTCTCCAAGTCCAACAACGTAGCATTAATTTCGCGTGTCAGCGTCTTTAAAGGGTTCGTTGCACATGGGACATAGAACTGTCGGTCCTCCAGTAAACCTTTGGCTTTTTGAAGGTAGTCTGTCCTGTCCAGTACAACTGTGGCGCGTCCTTTATTCGCTGGCACGATGACCAGGTCTTTGTCGGCCTTGAGTTCTCTTAGCGAATTACGTTCGACATTGGAGAGCACTTCCCGCGGTCTGTGGGCCATCAGGAGAGACGACACTTGGTGTCGGATGAGGCTGTTAGTCTCCTCCGTTGCCTCCGTCTGACAAAGGATTGATTCCACTGCTGCGATCATGTTAACAGGTTTGGCGTCAGCCTTGTAAATGAAGATTCGTGCTGTAAAACCTGCATCTGATCCTTCGTCAGCTCCTTTGATGACAGTTTGTGCACCCGTTTGTCGTTTCTGGGCAACGTTGGATTGGGCAGCTTTCGAAATTTGTTCTCCGCGAACAGAGCATGATACGCGACGCAGCGTTGGAGAACAAATTTCGAAAGCTGCCCAATCCAACGTCGCCCAGAAACGACAAACGGGTGCACAACCTGTCATCAAAGGAGCTGACGAAGGATCAGATGCAGGTTTTACAGGTTAACGGCAACCCTAACCCAACCGATATCGTAAGTGGTACGGTAGCCCTTAGACATAGCCTTAACTGGTAAACCCAACCGTAATACTAAAACCTAATCCTACGCTCAAACCCTAAACTTACCTCGAAAACCTAAGCCTAAAGGCATAACCCCAACCTGAAAATCGGAAACCATTAACCGGTACCCTAATCCTAACCTCTAACGTAAAACAGAAGCCAAATGGGTCAGATGTGATTATGGAACCCCACAAAATAGCCCCAACTGCGATCTAGCCCTCGTCGGAAAAGAGCTCTGACACAACTGCGTTCGTGACCAATGGAGTTGTTACTCAGGAATTGGAGGATGCGTCCACTATTCGTTGCCTTTCGGTATACCGTAGTTCTGATCTCCCCATTAGCCATCCTTGTGACGTTTACGTCAAGGAAGGGCAACTGGTTGTTGTTCTCCTCTTCCATTGTGAATTGGATGTCGGGAAATATGAAGTTCAACAAGACCTTGAATTCCTGAACGTCGTTTCTCTTGATTACGACAAATTTGTCGTCGACGTATATGGCCCAGAATTTTGGGAGTACGAACGGATGACCAGTCGCTCGAGCCTCTACAGAACAGCCCTGGCGATCGGGCCAGACAGCGGGGAGCCCATGGGTGATCCCTTCTTTTGCTCGTAAACCCGGTTGTTGAAAGTGAAGAAAGTTGTGAGGCACAATTCCAGGAGTTCGATGACGTGTGTTCGTTCAAGCTGTTGATCAGTTTATCGTACATCTTCTGAAAAAGCCCGTCAGTGGTGCTGATGACAAGGTCTGTTGGATTGGAGGTGAATAAGGAGACCACATCAAACGATACCATCCTCTCGTCTGGCTCCATTTCTAGATGTCTGATACGCCTCAAAAACTGCTCACCCGATTTCGCCGTCCATTCGGAATCCTAGGTCAGTAAATGGAATCGTTGGTAAAGCTATTTCGACAGTCCAAAGGTCGAGGTGCCGCGTAAGGAGACTATGGAACGTAGAGGTACTCCGACTTTATGCGCTTTTGGCAAGTAAATATGTAGTCTAGCATACGTCCTCTAACCTCCATTGCCCTAAAGCAAGAGCTACGCCGCCCTGAAATTCCGAGGGTCCAAATCACTGTGTCCCACTATACTATATCTAACGTGTAAAACCTATTGTGACAGCATACCAAAAATTGAGTTCGCTGTCCTTTCCTATTTTGCTTTCGGTCGCTGTCTTCGATCATTAGCCATTGTCCGCCCTTTCCGACTTTAAGACTGCCTTCCCCGCCCGACTGTATAGTTTTTGTTGAGAAAATATGCTTAATGCCGTTAGCTCTGATATTTCCAACGTCCTGTACGGTACGATACGCGCAATTCTGACGAACTAATTGGGCTGGAGGCCTGTTGTTGACGGATACAAGTAATTATGGGAGAGAGTCGTCTATTTGAAAAGTGTCGGTGAGAAGGATGACATGGGAATCACTGAAAACTGTGGGTTTCCCATTTAGATGGGGATCTGAGAACTACCTGTCTACGGATAAGAACACTCCGAAAGTCTGAGATTCATTGGAATATCCCAAGTGTGGGAAATAATTTAGACGGTTATTTATGGAATGCATTCCCTCCATGGAATATGTAGATAGAGTTATTCAGGAAAAAGATAGTCACTTTTTCGTTGATTCTCACGCATATTTGGAAAGTGCTATTAGAAGAAGTAGGCGGGTTGACATTTTTGTCTAATTTAGGATGTATCTGTCATGAAACCGAAGGTCATCTAATGCCAAACCTTTGCCAGATAACTGAACGGCACAGAGGCAAATATTATACAGAACGTTAGGGTATTATGACTCAGCATGAGCACTAATCAGGGATCATAAAGCTTCCCAGTTTTTTTATAATTTCGAATTTCTACTTCAAGAGCAAGTGAGATTCAGTGAGACAAGGGAATGGGTGCTCCCTAACATTACAGATGATCTTGCGCAAAATTTCATGAAGGTTATCCGTTCTCATTGTCATAAGCGTAATTCCAACAGTTGCCCAAACCCAAACCGTGACCTCAGTCTTACCGTAGTTCCTAGCCGAGCCCTAATATTCCTGGAATTTGGCGCAAGATCACCCGCATTGCAAGGGCTACTATTCTCCTGTTTTACCGCCAGACTCTGCATAGGCCTTATGATGACACTAGGGGTGTCCACCATGTCCTGCCTTCATAATCTAATCCCGCAACTGGCGGCACTGAAGATGCATTGGACTCAAAATGGGTATAAAAGTAGCTCGTAACACACGCTGAGCAGACTGCCCTATGCCCACGGCAACCCATACCTATTGCCGAAGGTGAGTTTTGTGGCGTGCTTCAAACACAGGTCTTGACGTCGCGTCGCGTCAGCGATTGCGTCCAATCTCAGTAGCGACTGGTAAAGCGGCTCGGCATATACAGTGCGTTACTTAACTCATTAAATGCTGGCTGAAATTGTGAGATGCGTTTTCGATTAGGAAGGATTACTTAGGCGCGTTTGTAACACTGATTATCTTGCAGCATAATCCTAGAATAATTCGGACTCGGCAGGATGTCAGCACTTGCATACACAGCTTTTCATTCTCCCGTAGAAACCATATTAGGTGAAAAATGACTACTTATTATAGCATGCCTTGTTCCCGTTGATTTTCGATGGTCTTGCCAATTCAAAATATGTCATAGAAATCGTGAACAGAATATGCCTTCTTTCAGTCGTTTGATAGAGAATCACGTCTTCTTTATATGTTATACTCGAAGAAGGAGTATAATTATGTTTTAAAAGAGTTTTCTAATTTCCAAATAATTTGGATCCTAATCAGTCGTTACAGTAGCGCTTAGAGGTCTCCGTATACCATGTTTATTTCTTCCGCGTAAGGAACATCGCATATTGTACTATCTCTTTAACGAGATGCCATACAGAGTCCATAAAATTAGGCAATGAATTCGGAATATGTTGTACATTTCGTGAGGAGCTGTGGTAAACGGCCAGATACGATGGCATGTAAATGGACATTGGGGGTCTTAAAAAATCTCATAAGTCGAAAATTTTCTAAAAACTAATTAGATTCCTTTTTCGATTAACAGATATAGAGAGGACGTGATTTGCTATCAAACGAGTGAAAGAAAGCATATTTTTGTTTATGGTTTCTATAAGATATATTTGAATTTGCAAGCCCAACGAAAATCATTTTGAAAAATTTATGCTACCTAAATAGTCATTTTTGCCGTGTACGGATTCTACAAGAGATTGAGAAGCACTGCACGAGGTAGAAGAGAATCCGGTAGACGTCTTTCTCAGGTCACCGCTCTGCATCCACCCCGCTGTGGGGCCCGTGGAGGACGCTTCCACTAGCGACTGTCGAACTGGCATGTCTTTGGACAAACTATGTGCTACGTGCTGATATCATGACCAATGACAAACTATGTTTCGATTTTGACTGACAGAGACATCCAGAACGTTTTTCAACCGTACGGCAGCAGGCTGAGCTGTGAGATTAAACCATGAGTAAATTTCTCCCCGTGTCAGTTTTCCGGGGTTGGTCGAGTGCTAACCTTGAGTTCCTTTGTGCATGTCACGATCTTCCGTGACCACATAAGTCAGTCGATGTCATTGCCTCACTGCACTATACACGCCAGGTTCAAAGTTTAAACAATTATAATTATGACGTCGACGGTACCTGAATATGAAAGAGACGGCGGGTCCGTGTGGCATCACTCATTTTTATTTGGTAGTACAAATATTAAACATTATTTTTTCGTTACGATGTAATTATGTAGCCGCACCCGATGTGGACAGTACTGTTGACCTACTTAATTATTTGGAGTTGGTGTGATTAGGCTGGCGTTGTATTGCTGGGCTTTGCGATACGTGTTCTGTTGGCAGCCCGTTTTTTGTTGCCGTGTCTACCTCTTTTTGGCCCAGTGCCGGTGGTGGTTCATGACTTTTTACATGTCGGCTTCTTCTAATTTTCGCGTTGTATCTTTCAGAGTTAGGGTTTAGGACTGATTTTAAGGGTTAACATTAAGGCTAAAGGGTTAGGGTTAGGGGTTAGGGTTCGGTTTTGTGGCAACTATTTCTCTACCATTCAAAGCACAACCTCACATTCCCAATAGCTTTTATTTTGCACACAACTACTTGACCTCGTCGCCCGTGTATTCCCCAACCACACCCGTAAAAACCTCTATCACCACCGGTGCCGTATTACAGGTGGCTGGGGTTTGCTTACCTCCGTTGCGGCTACATACAAACATCTGACCTTTATTCCACTATCATGAAAATATGATAAAAATAGGAAAACTTTATTACTATCCGGCAGGAAAGGCAATTGTCTGCTACTTCTACTGCCTTGGGAATAAACAGATATTTTCGGAAAAGGAGCAGCTAAATGTTTACGTTCGGAGCAAACTGCTATCTTTGAGGATGATCAACTGCGAGATGCATTAATATAGGGAATTTTACAATTATGTGCTATCCTTATGTAGTTTTCACTACCCAAGTCGGTACAAATTGCCTTCTACTCGTAGGCATTGCAAATCTTTCGCTTAATTTATTCGCAGCTATATTGGTCAGGTTGACCTCAATTTTATCGAAATATGTGAATTTAATTAGTGGACTGGAGTTTTGACGTGACCTCATAAAAACCAGTCTACTAAGGTCATCCTAGCCGAATGCAACTATGCTTCCATGAACTGTCCTCGCGTCTCGCAATTCGTGATTCGACAACTGATATGGATCTGCTTTATATGAGTCCGGCGGGCATTTAAAATTAAGACGTAATTTTTTCCACTACATTCAGTGTGAACTTTCGAAACTGTCAATTACTCCGCCACTTTCCTCTGATATATGGATTTTTTCAATCATTTGTTTGTCTGAACTGGGATTATAAGGTCATCATACCAGTACGCTATCATCTTTTTGAAGGAACTTAAATCGACAAAATCACTGGCAACTCTACATGATGCCAACTGTTGCACATTCAGTCAATAAGTCGTATTTGTGATCTTCCAGGGCTAAAGGTATCACCTATCCATCAATAAGACCTATGCACCGGGAAAGACACCGGTAAGTTCGGTAACTCTCAGTCAAGCGTCAGGCCTTCTGTCGGCAAACTCTCGTTCGATCATCAAAATACTCAAGATATGGAGTTACTTTTGTTGAGACATCAACTCGGTAGGACTGGAGTGGCTTGTCTACAGGAGACGTAGTTAAGTGGCAATACTGATTCGCAATAACTTACTCTTCCTTCCTCCTGCTTCTTTCCAATCAGTAGAAAATTTTCATCGTATAGCAGAGGTAAAGAGGTTGCTTTTTTTAACCAAAATTTGGGTAGAAATTGTAATTGCCTACTTTCTCACTCTGAGTTGATAGACGTTATCGTTGTTGATGCCAAGCCCCGTTTGTTGAATAACTTCAAGTGTACTATATTTTTTGGCGTTTATTTGCCCCTCCATACATGAAGGTGCTCTAGTCCATCCTTCGACTACTTCTCGATAAACTTGCCTTATCGTCCTGCTAGCATCATTTTCCCTTCTGCAGTGGTTTTAACCGCGTGAATCTATGTTCCCTTAAACTTTTAGGCTTTAATCACTTTGCTCCTTCAATACTCGCCATGACGCCTTTTGTGATCACATTTTGCGAAAAGGGTCCCCTTCTGCTGAAAATTTTGGATTTATCCTTTCAAAGTAAAGCAAATTCCTCTCTCTCTCCCTTTCTGAGTTTTTGTTCGGTTTTTACGGTTGGTGGGACTGAAAGCCCTGGTTTTGTTGAGAGAATTGTCGACAGCACCCTTCTGCATACCCTTTCCGTCTCTGATGGTTTGGTGACCGGTGACGGAGACGGGCGTTTGCCCAATTTTCCTCCATCCGTTGCGAGAAATATCAAGACTCTACGCTGTTCAGAATAAAGTGCACAAGTAATCTTACCGCGCGACAAGCTCGGTGGACCTTGATGTTTAACCGAAATAACCACAACTTCTGCGAGAGGGCATCTGATAACAATGAGATTATGCAGAGGTTTGTGAGGTGTTATATGCGGCAACCATAGATGGACCCGTACAGTCATTCCCGGTTCGTCGATGTGGACAACACACGCATGATGACAATTTACTACGAATACGCCGACGGGCATTTTTATGCCCGAAAATGGTGTAGAGGCAACAAAACCTGCACTCGTTAACACAGACAGTAGAAGTGGTAAGGTGTTGTGAGTAATTAGCCCCCGAACTTTGCCAAAGGTACCAGGGAGCTTAATGAAAAATTGCATATCATTCCTTTTCTGGTATCCAATCTACATATGGGGCCCAGAAGAGCCATGCACGGCACGGTCTCCACGCCACCATGACCGACTAAAATAGATGAGGGTGTCCAAAGTGTGTATGTGTGCGCCCCAAAAACGGGCCACTTCGTAAATGCGCTGGACCAAGACGGGACCATATGGGATTCTGGCAGGCGTCCTCGGATCGCACACCGTAACAAATACTAACATTTCGGGGCTTGATGGAGGACCCGGTTGTCAGCAGTCTTCGTGCGCACTGTTGTTGCTGATCAAAATCCCAGTCATTTGCTTTGTGGACCAGGGGGTGTGGAGTGGAACGTCAAGGTGCGGGCTCAGACGTGCCATCTACTTGCGCTTTCCCCTGCCGCCGGTCTCCTTGACTCTGATTTGACGCAATGTCCCGGTGGGGGAGGAAGGGGTGCGGTAGATGCAGCGGAAGTCTATAATCAATGTAAACTAATTCACGCGCGAGTCATCGTCCCTGCTCTCACCTTGTTGTTAAGCACACGGCGAACATCGTTGGAAACGACGGTCAAACTGTCGTGTGTGCGTGTGTGCATGTGTGTGGGAGGAGGTGTAAGGGGTGTCCAGCACTGAGTTCGCGTGATAATCGTAGCGGTCGCTCACTTGCTTGCAGGTGAGACTACGCATAGCGTTCGTTTGCTGGCACCCAACTATCACCTGTGGCTCCACGTAGCTGGGCTCTGCTCAACGGCCACACACCGGGCAACCGCCTCGACCGGCGAGCTAAACCAGGTGAGGGCGGTTCCTCCCGGTGCGCGCTGTGCCGCGTGCACAAGTTATTGCAGACTCCGTTGGATTGTTGGTCGGATGGAACACTGCGTCGGCACCTTTGAGACCAGGCTCCGCCTGGTCCGCCGTTCGTCGGCCTGTGGGATGGATCTCCGCATCGACATAGCGGAGACGCGCCCACCTACGCTGTCGGAGACCGTGGGCTTACGGCGATGTTGTAAGCCATTGGCAAATTCGAGTCGTTCTCAACTACCAACAGAAATCGTGGCCCATAGTGGAGTCCGGCCGCGAATAAGGGCACATATGGGCAGCCGTTTTCAGAGGGGGCATTGCCTGCCTTCGGGAGGCCTAGAAAATGTGGCCTAAAAATTGCAGGGCACCACGTCGTCTACATGCTATTCGGAGTCGCAGATGTTAAACTCGCGGTCGATACAATCAAAATCGAACCAACAACGACAACAATAACAATAACAACAATACTCTCTCTCCCCTCCTCATCCTGCCTCTTCGTCCTCTTCGGCTGCATATTCTTCTGCTCATTTTTCTCCTTCGTCATCTTCTCCTCCATCTCCCTCCCGTCGCCCGCCTCGTTGTCACCAGACTGGCAGGGTGAGCGCGCTCACTCTGGCAGCCTGGAATGTTCGTTCCCTTTTAGACAATCCGAGGAGCAACCGACCGGAGCGGAGGACGGCGCTAGTGGCACGAGAACTGGCGCGCTACAAGGTGGACATCGCCGCACTCAGCAAGACCCGTTTCTCCGAACAAGGCCAACTGGAGGAGGTGGGTGCCGGCTACACCTTCTTCTGGAGCGGTCGACCCAGGGCAAAGCGACGGGACGCGGGTGTCGCCTTCGCCATTCGGAACGACATCGTGGGACGACTGCCCTGTTTGCCGCAGGGCATCAACGATCGCCTGATGAGCCTCCGCCTGCCTCTCCGGCGAGGAGGCAAATTCGCCACCATCATCAGCGCCTACGCTCCGACGATGACCAACCCCGACGCCGTCAGTGACAAATTCTACGAGGACCTGCACGCCCTCTTGGCGACTGTGTCGAAGGCGGACAAGTTGATTGTCCTTGGTGACTTCAACGCCCGCGTCGGCACAGACCACACTGCCTGGAGAGGAGTGCTGGGTCCCCACGGTCTCCGCGGCTCAAACGACAATGGCCTGCTGCTTCTCCGCACCTGCGCAGAACACCGCCTCATCCTGACGAACACGTTCTTTTGTCTGCCGGAGCGAGAGAAGGCCACCTGGAGGCATTCTCGGTCGCGCCAGTGGCACCTGCGGGACTATGTCCTCGTCCGGAGGCGAGATCAGCGGACGTGCTGGTGACGAAGGCGATCGCGGGTGCTGACGGGTGGACCGACCATCGCCTCGTCATCTCGAAGATGCGTATGCGCTTACAGCCTCGCAGGAGACCACAAGGTAAGCGACCCCCAGGTAAGCTGAATGTTGCCTTGTTGCCTTTGCCCGCTCACCATTTTCATTTCAGCAATGAGCTAGCTCAACGGCTAGACAACCTTCCAATCGCTGCCGCCGACGACGTCGCCGCCACTGCAGAGAAAGCCTCCATGGAGAAACGCTGGTGCCAACTGCGAGACACGGTCCAGTCGACGGCGCTCGCCGTCCTCGGTCGCGCTACCCGCCAATACCAGGACTGGTTCGACGACAACGACGCCGCCATCAGAAATCTGCTCGCCGAGGAAAACCGCCTCCACAAAGCCTACGTAGACCATCCCGCTGATGCCAACAGATCTGCTTTCTACCGCAGTCGCCGCCACCTTCAGCAACGACTGCGCGAGATGCAGGACGTCTGGACGGCTTGCAAAGCTGAGGATATCCAAGGGTACGCGGACTACAACAAATGGAAGAATTTCTTCTCCGCGATCAAAACTGTCTACGATCCGCCAACGAAAGTCACTGATACTCTCCCCAGCGCCGATGGCAGTACCCTCCTGACACAAATTCTACTGCAATGGGCTGAGCATTCCCGAGGCGTCTTTAACCGCTCCTCCGCCATCTCCGACGCCGCCATAACCCGCTTGCCGCAAGTGGAGACAAACGTGGACCTCGAACTCCCGCCCTCTCTCCACGAAACCATCAGGGTCGTGCAGCAACTCTCCATTGGGAAAGAACCCGGAACGCCCGCGACCCCTGCTGAGGTCTACAAGCACGGTGGCCCCCAACTCATGAATCACCTGAATGCGATTTTCCAGGCGATGTGGCATCAAGGTGAAGTCCCGCAAAATTTCAAAGACGCAACAATCGTGCATCTATACAAGCGAAAAGGGAACCGCCAACTTTGCGACAATCACCGCGGCATCTCCTTGCTGAACATCGCCGGGAAGACCTTGACTCGCTTCCTCCTCAACCGTCTGAACAATTATCTAGAAAAGGGCATCCTACCGGAAAGTCAGTGTGGTTTCCGTCGTCATCGCGGGATCACAGGTATGAGCTTCGCCGCTCTTTAGCTAAAGGAGAAGTGTCAGGAGATGCGGACCCACCTGAACGCAACCTTCGGTGACCTGACGAAAGCCTTTGACACGCTAAATCGTGAAGGACGGTGGAAGATCATGCAGAAATTCGGCTGTCCCGAGCGATTCATTCAGATTGTACGGTAGCTGCGAAACGGCATGATGGCGCGAGTCACGGAAAGCGGAGCTGTCTTTGACATGCTGACGGACGCCTACCGCAATGAACGCCCCGGGATCCGCATCGCCTACAGGACGGTCACTTTCTCAATCAACGGCGGATGCACTTCCAATCGCGCGTATCCACGACCACCGTTCACGAGCTTCTCTTCGTCGAAGATTGCGCCCTGAACACCACCTCTGAAGAGTAGATGCAACGGAGCATGGACCCATTCTACGCCGCCTGCGAGAACATCGGTTTGATCATCAACACGCAGAAGACGGTGGTCATGCATTTACCGCCACCCAACAGAGCTACTTCTCCCAACGCGCCGTAAATCAGCGTGAACGTAACTTAGCTGCAAGTGGTGGAGAACTTCCCGTACCTGTGCTGTACCCTCTCCCGCAGCACGAAAATCGACGAAGAAGTCGCCCACCAGATTTCGAAGGCCAGTCAAGCCCTCGCTCGCCTTCAAATCACAGTTTGGAATCGTCTTGGTGTCCAACTTAGCATGAATCTGAAGATGTACAAGGCCGTCATCCTCTCGACGCTGTTGTTCGGATCTAAGACTTAGACGGTTTACACGAAGTAGGCACGCCAACGCAATCGCTTCCACCCAGCTGTCTTCGCTGCATACTGAAGCTAAGGTTGCAAGACCGAATCCCCGACGCTGATTTACTGGAACGGACGGGGATCCTCAAC
Source organism: Spirometra erinaceieuropaei (assembly GCA_902702965.1). NCBI lineage: Eukaryota > Metazoa > Platyhelminthes > Cestoda > Diphyllobothriidea > Diphyllobothriidae > Spirometra > Spirometra erinaceieuropaei. The sequence continues at coordinate 291,038 of CACRXP010000098.1, forward strand.
ATCTACACCGTGTTGAGACAACCGCAGCTACGATGAAGCGGCCATCTCATGCGGATGGACGACGATCAACTACCCAAGCCGGAGAAGTCGCCACGAGTTCCCGCAGCCAATGAGGTCAAATTCATCGACACAAGGATACTCTGAAGTCCTCCCTAAATCGTCTGCAAATCAATTTGACCAACTGGGAAGATATCGCCTGGGACCGACCGACCTGGAGTAGGACAGTGAAGACAGGCTCCGCGATCTACGAAGCCGACCTCATCGCGCCGCAAATTCAAACTTAAAGCACACTAGTTTCGGCTGCGTCCACCCCGCAATGCCAACGCACAGCCGCCTCCAACGTGTCCACGGTGTCAACTGACATTCCGGGCACGAATTGGACTTGTTGGACACCTTCAGATCAACTGCGCCACTAACCGTCGTTCCTCTGTCCAACTCCTCGACAATGCCAACTAACTCTGACCGCTCTCCTGAACGAGCATTTCCGCCCTCCTGTTGCTGCTGATGCTGCTGCTCCTCCTCCTGCCCATCGTCCTCCTCCTCCTTCGCTGCTCTAACGCCTGCCGTTGTGACGCCTGCCACGCACCTCAACAGTGCATACAATCCTGTCATATCCTCAAACATCAATACCACCCCCGTCGACACCAGAGTTGAGCGCCAGGATTACACCAGTCCTTATTGTAACCGCACATTCGCCCCACGCATCGGCATAGTCGGTCACTCGCGAATCCATCGCAAGGAGACTGGCGAACCAGTGCCTGAAGCACCTACCTACACCAGCTGCATCCGCCTCTACTGCCCACACTGTCCTCGCACATTCATGCACCGCATGAGCCTATTCGGCCACATGCGCATTCACGAAAACCTGCGGTTGACAACCGTCGGCTGCACCACACCATCACACCCTCTCTCACCACCATCTCCCCACACATCAAAATCACCCACCGCAAGCATCCAACTGCCACCTCCGACGCAAGTGGGAAGTGTGCCTTTCTACTCGGTTTCCGTGCGGCTCCTGATGCGCGGGTGACTCGCGTCTCAGTCTATCCCGACGCGCCAAGCGCCGTGGATAGGAAGTCTGCTGATTGACGCCCGCACTCGGCTTACGCAGTCCGTCCAGTTGTGCGTGTTTATGTGGAGTGGCGGACTGGTAGGCTGGGTGACAAGTTGAAACAGCACCTTCCACGGCCCTCTCACGCATATGAGATGTACGTCGCTCAACCCTCGTTGAGTGAAATTCTCGTGTGTGTGTGTGTCTGGAGGGCCAGGTCGTGCATGTGGCGCGTGCAGACATGGACACCAGACCATGCCAGCCACCGAGCCCATTCCCCGCCCCAGTCTGCTGACCGGCCCGGACAGTGGCTGAGGCATGGGAATAGGAAGGAAGAGTGAGGTCGACGACTCAGTACAAATTCCACACTATAAACAATCTGACGAGCTTGGAGCTATCACGATGCGCTAAAAGCCGTGGCTTTAAAGGTTGTCAACTGACGGAATAACATGGACCTCGCAGTCAGTCCAATGTTGTGTGTGTATGTGTATGTGGAGTGGTCGGCTGGCGGTCTGGGAGTCAGCATTCAATGGCTCCTTCTTTACATGCGCTCTATGGCGCTCCCACTATGTGGATTTCGAGCCGAGCGCTGGCGGCACGCCTAGGTGCTGCTTCGGCCGTGCCAGCCTCCACTCACTTCGTGATGGTCAAAAACCTGGCCAACTCCCGTGGGGACCAGCGGGTGCGGAGTGGAGCGTCAAGGTGCGAATACGTCCGAGCCATCCACCTGCGACCTTCGCCGTCTCCGGTCTTCTTGACTATGTCTTCACACCGGGCTCAGGTGGGGTAGGAGGATAGAGTGTTGTAAGCACAGCGCAGGTCTACTGAGACTACAGTAGGTGAGCTTACTCACGAAATGTCAATCGAAATTCCGAAATGCGTTTTCATTTCGAAAATATTAATTAAGTAGTGTTGTAAAACTAGTCAGTCTGCAACATATTTCTATAATATTTTAGTTACCTCAGGGTTCCGGCTTTCGAAAGAAAGTCCTTCCGGCTGCATTCAAAAGCAACACTCTGTAAAAATGTCTACTTTTATAGCATGAATTTTTCTGATTCATTTTCGGCGCCCCTAAATGTCCAATTTTATCTCATGGAAAGCATTTTAAAAAATATTCGTTCTTTTGCTCATTCTGTAGATACTTACGTTTTCTTCTGATTTTATGCTCTAAAAAGGGACATAATTCGATTTTTAAAATGTTTGTAATTGTGGGACTTCTACATACCGTGAAATGGCCGTTCATAAATTGCCACTTCTCTGCAGTTAACCAAAGTGGCTTATAAAGCTAACAATATGGCTTAAAGTTACTGCTAAATTTTATGAACGCTATATGGACTCCCTTTATTACCGTAGACCATTGTATGGTTTTTCGTACGCGGAAAATACCTGGCTTGTTATTCGGAAACCCTGAATCCAAGTGTGACGGTACAGCGAGTTCAAAATTATTCGGGGATTGAACAAGTTTTTTAAAACTAAATTATACCCTTCTTTTAAGTATACGATTGGAAGGAGACGTAATTGTCTACAGAATGAACAAAAGAATGAATATTTTGCGCATATTTTCCCCGAAATATAATCGGACTTTTAGGGGCATCGAAAATCAATGAGAAAAATTCATGCTACATACGTAGTCATTTTTTCCAGAATATAATTTTTGGCTGCGGCCTGAAAGAAATTCAGTCGAAAGCCGGCATCAACGGATAACTTGAATATTATAGAATTATTTTGAAGGCTGACTAGTTTTACAACCCTTCTTAATTAATCTTTACGGAACGAGAACGCACTTAAGCATTTTGGTTGACATTTCATGGGTTAGCCCACTTACCGTATAAACCCCGCGCAAGTCACCGTCCCTTCCCCACCCTGCTGTGGAGCACACGGTGGACATCGTCGAAACCGGCTGTCGAAGTCTCAGTGAGTGTATGCTTCCACAGCCGGTAGTTCCAGGACTTATCTACAAGCATAACCTACTATAGAGAGAAACAGAGAGAGAGATGTAAAGAACAAAAGGCGATTCTCTAGGGGTCCCAGACCATCTTATTCCTTTTTTGCACTTAACAAAACTCGTGGCCTTTAATAGAATTCTACAGTCGTCTTGGATGACAAACAGCCCTGGTTAGAGTTAGCGTTGCTTCGCCCCCAGCAAGGAAGGGACCTAGGAAAGGGTGCTACAAATAATTACTGTTAAAGCACGCCACCGTCAACATCAGGAAGGGAAGCTGTGAGCGCCTGAGCTTAAGTTGAAAAAAGACAACAAACAACAACCACTGTCTCTATTTCCGTATTCCTTCACAGGCTACCAGAGTGGCAATGTTCAGTGTGGAGATCTGGAAGGCTTGCTCATTTCTATAAGACGTACTGATAGCTGAATAGCGAAATGAATTCCCGCGCCCACCCGTAATACGATTCGACAGCTCTTTTTTACACTGGCCTCACGTTTACTGGGATCAGTCTGCGTTCTTTGAGGTTTCAGACTCTGAACATGCTTCTCTCATGGGACAGCCTTCCTAGCATTCGCATAACTATTGTGCGCGACCTCTTTCAGATCGACTGCAAGTTTTTACACTCTGCCTATGGCAGTTCAACCGTGGTGGTCCGCCGTGTGCTCCAAAACAAGGTAAGAGCATGCACGGTGACTTGTATGTGAACTACTTTATAGCGAAAGTGGACTTCGATAACATCTAATGCACTATCTCCTCCCCAGCCGACCCTGGTGTCAAGACATAGTCAAGACCACAGGTAGAGGAAAACGCAAGTGGCTGGCACAGCCGGGCCCTCACCTTGGCGCAACACCACACCCCGTCGTCCGCAGCAAACACTTGGGCAGTATTTTAGCCAAACAAAAACGGATAGCACAAGTTGCTGGACAATCGTACACAAGGCGTGTATACTCAACGGAAACGCATCTACGGCAGGAAGCCAGATGTCAGGGAACTGCCAGTGTACACCAGGCTACGAAGGCCATGGTTTCCTGAATCATGATATGGCAGATACGCACAATCCTTGAAATCCAGGAGGGTAAGATGCACACGTTCTCACACTTGTCATTTTAAGTCCTGTCTTCTAAAGGCCGTTCGGTGAGTTTGCTCGTAAATATTTCACTTAGCACTCAGCTAACATATACCTACCTGGAAAAAGATGATGCGACAAACTGCCTTGAAAAAAGTGTGTTTACTCAGCCACAAGAGTGACTGCGACATATGGTCGCTGAGACCCTCTTTTCAAGTGGGGACATTAACATCTAATGGGTGATTTAATTAAGGTGTCCAGCAATCTTGTGCAGTGACATTACTCGAAGTTGTTGTTGTCGGTGTTGTTTTTGTTGATGATGATGAAGAAGAAGAAGAAGAAGAAGAAGAAGAAGAAGAAGAAGAAGATGATGATGATGATGATGATGATGATGATGATGATGATGATGATGATGATGATGATGATGATGATGATGACAATTTTCGTCGTAGTCATGGTCGTGGTCAAGTAGGGAGAAACAGTCATGTTCTCAGTCTGCTGGCTAGTAAGTTTAACGTCTCACTGTAACTCTTAGATGTCAATTGGTCTCACATTAGAAATTCTTAATTTTTAAAGAGTTTTGGCACCTAAACTGCTGATCTCACAACTAAATCTCATCGATAACAACTAAACAAGGAAAATCAAACTCGAGATATGCGCCCTTTATAGTCCTTAAACAGAAGAAAGTCCATGCACAATTTGCGTCTAGGGAAAAGTAGGTTTGAACCAAATGTGATTAAACTCACGGCTCCCGATAGGGCCTCGTAACTCACATGGCTGTACTGAGACCTCTTATTCCTGTCTTGTGCTCGAATCCCACAACAACAGCGTTATAATGCTTTATTCAAAATCAGCCAAAACACCTATTTAAAAATGACTTGTTTCAGATCGGGTGCAGTTATTTAAATTGGGTAAACCCGAGTATTTTCTTCGCAATCTACCCACACGTATATTCACTATCTACCCTCTACCGTAATGATATTTCCATTATGCTGAGGGTTTGGAATTCCCTGTAAGCAACCCTACCTTATCAGAAAATATGCACCATTGGCGGCTCGTCTACGCGGGAAAGTACTCTCGACGAGCATAATTGGATGATCTATTCTGAGGGAATCAGTAAAAAGGTAGCTGAGCTGACGGCATTTTAACTAAGTTGCATGACGTTCTGGATCTCCGAAAGTCAAAATACCAAACAGAGACTGGTATGGTACGGGGGATAGGAGATTCGAAGTTGTAAAATGTCGTTTGCATTAGACCGGAGGACCGGGGAATATCTGCGTACTAAATAAAACCCCCACCAAGGAGGCAAAGGACGCCGTTCATCAAAAGGTCTGCAGCATTCTGTGCAATCTGGCGTCCAGATGTCGGTACAAATGTGAACGCAAATGTCTACGCTTTCAGGCTGGCTATTTTCCATCTTCTTACATGTTCTTTATTTGCGTATCTTTTTTCTCGACTCTCTTCCCCCTCTACGACTTCAGAAAGTCCAATTAATTTGTAGCGTGCATATAGAGTGTCCATTTACCGATTTCCGTTTACGGTTCTTGGTTTTTTTTTCGGGTTGACATTTACATTATTCGACGGACAAAAATTCACTTAAATCGCAAATATGCCTACTTACTTGTCTGTCCTGCGCAGTTTTGTCCTGTGATAGAGAGTAAAATCTGCAATCCTCCTGCTAGCAGATGCTTCTAATTCAACCGTATGCTTAGTTCTAGACACAATTTGGGCAAAAATGCAAGCCAGCCCTCTGCTAATCACCATTTGGAGCAGCAAATATCGTTCTGGCGGGCGGTTTGCCGTCTGTCTTCATTGCGCGTCTAAAACCAGCCTAAAAATAGATCACGAGTCTGCAGAGCTGTGAGCACGGTAATCACGCATAAGGGGCTTTCCGTCATTTTATAACTTACCGACCGCAGGGGGAGACCAGACTCTAAACTTGGTTGGTCGAATTCCTTGCAACCCGGTCAATGCCTACTTAAGTGAAGTCAGTAGCGGAGTGGCGATTTCTAATAGAAAATTTGGAAGTAGTCAGCAGTTGCAGCCTTGGCGTTTCTTCGCTTGGAGTGTCCAACAAGCGTAGACTGCTTGCTTTCACGGACAGGAATTTAACTTTGTTTACCGTTTAGCCCAGGTCCAACAAAACTTGTGCATTGCTTTGTCCGTTTTCTTTTCGCATGTACGGCGCTCCTGGCTAACTCGTGGGTCATTTATTCAGATATCAGTATGAACTGTTTCCTCTCCCCTCCTCAACACGAAATGTACATTTGAGTTCACAGTACCAATCCTAACTTTTAAATTAATAATTTCCATGAGCGATCGCCCGCCTGTCAGCCACCTGTGAAATCCTTTAATTACAAGTCTGGCATCAAATCATTTTCTACTTCGTAGTGTGAAGATGCATACATGGACAAAAGCTCCTTGGGTGGGCAATACTTATTATTAAAGCCATCTTTTTGAAATCATGAAAAGGAAACTGACTGGACGTTGAAATCTTTTGTTCATTTTCTTGGTTTTTCGAAATCGTAGAACATTGAATTTTCAGGATTGACAGCAGCTACGAAGCAAACAACAAATACATGGCTCACTAGCTAATTAACGACAGGTGTTGCTGGTCCGAGGGTGGCTGCGCAGGGCTGCATATGCGGATGCCCGTCCACAATGTCGACTGAGTGAACTCTTATCAGAAGATGAGGCTCCAATCAACCCTCAGCTTGTCTTGTTTGCGAAATAAGCAATCATGTTGGCGGCTGTAAAAATGATCTAATGGTCCGCATCGTGCACCGCCTCTTCTGTTGCCACTGAACATAGATGACTTCGAAAGCCTAGATTAATAAGCAAATGGGCTAGGTGCCCGGTCAATCTTCATCTTCCTCATTCATATTAACAAGTGACGGCTGGCATGTGAGATAGACCATGACTACAACTGGTCACGCGGATTCGGTGGGTAAGAGGTTCAAAGGGTCGGCTGGTTGCCTTTCGGTCCTAGAAAAACCTCCCAAAGGCCAGTAAAGACCCCTCGAAATTTGGCAAGGCCAGACTGCTGACATTGCCATCAATGAACCGGATCAATCGAACGAAAATGTTGTTAACCTAGCGTTTGGCATCGCGCCGGAATTCATCGTCATAGTCGGCAAGCGCAGAGGTCGTCGTATTTGTAAAATATATTTGTTATGCAACAATTCGCCTGTCAAAATTGCCATCCCAAGCATTCATCTCGGCTGGTTGTATTTGGTGCGGTGCATGCTTGCTCGTCGGCGCGTCTGGAGAATGCAACTATTATTCCAATAATTAAGTCACCTTCATGTCAACAGATTTTGGAAACTCGCTTAATCTCCTCTACTGATGAGACTAAAGTCCACATCCGAGGACAAGGATATCCTCCAAAAACTGCAGGTTTTACTAAAGACACTGCTGTTCGCCGCACGCGGGAGATGACTACTGCAGCTTCCGGAGCTCCTACTTGTCAGTTCATATGATAATGTCGGCTCCAGGAATTTGCGGGTGTAGTCGAGTACCGTTGGATGAGCACCGACTGAGATCCGGAGTAATTAGATCGCACTAATGCTACACGTTTGCCTTCCTCAAAATGGGTTCAAGTTAGAATCCGAAATGCCAGGTGAATGAAACCTTTTTGAACGATCTACTGCATTTCCCACTTTTCAACAGCAATAACACTGATAGTAGTAGCCAGTAAATTGGCAAACAGATCATTGATTTAGGCTGTGCGACAGGGTTCAAGTCAAATATATTGGAGGCTGGAAATGCGCAGTTAGGTTTTGCTTGGATCTCCGCACCTGGTTTCTCTGTAAACAGCCAGTCGTAACAAGCACTTACTGAAATACATTAAAATAAGTATATGAACGCGCAATCAATGAGACAGTACATGCATTAGGCTCCGCTTTCCGTCTCATACATGAGGCCATCATCGGGCATCAAATGAGCTGTTTCGTAGTCAAAAAAGTAAGTCGGGACAGGGTGATGTTCGCGACAAGTCGCGACTACGAAAAATTTTGGTGTCAAGCTGAATCGGTGGTGGCAGCTGTTGAAAAATATCATTTGTTTTAGCAAATATGTTTATCGCTTGCATAATGAGGTAGAAATACATCGCAACTGTTAAAAAAACTATTAAACACAATGACTCCTTTTGGTAATCTTGCCCCTTTACGACATCTAAACTAAAAACACATTCTCGCAGATCCTGTTGTGAGTTCATGTCAGTAACTGTAATAGGAATTAAGTCCTCTAAAATTTCCAGTGATCTGCAAGTTGAACTTTAATTGGTAATTCTCCTTAAACGACCCCCATTTTTATACAGATCATCACAAGCACGTGTGTGCTGGATACCAAAAAATCAGATTCTGCCGATAAGCACTGGCATGGACGGCGCTTTGCCTGTGATCATGGGGTCTCTTTCTGCTTTAAAGGCGCTCTTGATTGCTTTATACTCAGCCTAGCCGAGAGGGAAGCCTTGTTATGCAGATTCAGACTGTAGACAGTCATCCTAAATGACAAGCTTAAATTTATTCCTGTCCTTCTTGTTAGTTCGGCATTTAGATACTGTGCAATGCATGCTTATAAAGAAAACTCGAGATCTTTAAAACATATTTCATGGTATAAGCGGATTCTGTAGTAGTCAGTGTAGACGCAGTGCTATAAAAATAGTAAAATCTGAGTTAAGTAAGCTCGATATACCATGAGAAAATTTTTTTTCGATGCTGTTGATCGTGTTGATAATGATGGCGATGATGATGAAGAACGTGGTGGCAGCCCTAGTTCTGAGTCGAGAAAAATTCCCTTCATGATAGGGATGTTGTTGTTTTGGTTTGGCGGTTGGTGATGATGAACGTGCTGGGAGCTGTAGATGGATTCATACCGACAAAGATAAGGGAGATCGGGATGGTCGTTTCTGGTTTATTAGCCGTCATCAGCCACTACCTCTGTTATCGACTGCGGTTGTAGCACTGTTGTCACCTCATAGTAGTGTCCATTGGGAGTGGGCGATATTTGGAGTAGAATTGGCGTTTTAAATGGCAAAAATTACAGTTGTTTTAGAAGCGGCATGACGCCGTTGTAGTGTGCTTCATTTCAGCCGCCTAAAAATCCGCATGTTTTAACATAACTACTTAGGTGCCAAGGTTCGTCTCACTGCTTAACGATGACGTTACAAATTCAAGTATGTTTTACAGAAGATATGCATAAAAACTAATATCTCTTGCACTCCTTGTACGTATTTATAAAATATATCACTTAAAGAAGAGGGTATCATTAGGTTTAAGAAGCTCTCCTAATTGTCGGAATATTTTGCTCCCGACTAGCCGTTGTACTTGCGCCTAGAGCTTGAAATTTTTTGCAATATTGTCATTGTGCTAGAATAATCATATATTTTATATGCTGGTGGTAATAATCCATACGGGACACTTTTGACTTGTGATGGATGCGGATCGTATTGAATGCTTCAGAGAAAACATTGATAACATGCACGATAAGTGAAGCAAAAAATGCAATAGGCGTGAAGTGCCGCAAAAATTCCATTCAATGGAAAACCGTGCCGAGTCGGTTGGGCAAAGTTTTGAGTTAATAACGGATATTGGTTGAAGAAAAATGGGACCATTCGAAGTAATTTTCTAAGTGGAAATAATGATTTCTTTAGGAAAAACGAAAATGCGCAAAACGAAAAATTTTCATTTCGAAAGGCACAATTACCATTACAGTTACATGCACCTACACACAAGGAAAAGTAAATAAGTCAAAAGAATTATAGCAATGTTTAAAAGTGGTATTGTATGCAGTTTATATTTATACTGTGCCTAAGAGTGGTGCAATATTAAGTGTTGCAGTCATCATGTGATAAGAAATTAAGAAAATTTAAACGATTAAGTAGATGTAACCGTAATCGTACAAGCTTGAGTATGTTAAAAGAACTGCTTTGCGTGGTTTTTGTGAGTATGGTATACATCGGACCCTACAGTACTCTTGACATGTCATCATTCAACGGTCTTTTTTCATTAACCGAGGATACAGTTTCTATAGTTTTTTTATTAGAACCTAATAGACGAGATCTCAAAATTTATTTTTATACAGCTGGAAGCTTGGGTCATGTGCGCAAACTAACTTAAATAAGAAAATAAATGTTCACAGCGAAGGCCTGCAAAAAATATTATTTTAGCTAGTTGGAAAGTCTTTTCTCCCCCCTCAAAAGTGCTTTTTTAGAATATCTTGTGGATGAGCGCCCACGTATTGCACATTTTTTAAGATTGGAGGGTTTGGCCAGCTTCTGTAAATTTTTGGGAGATATGTATGCTATCAATGCCCGAGTCGAAAACACACAGTTTCGTCTCCACATTGGTGCCATTTTCATTAGGTTTGTTTAGTTCTGGACTTCCTCCTGTGAGTGTTTATGTTCCACAGAGTGATTGCTTAAGTCTCCGTAATCCGCAGTATTAGAAACAAGACCGCGAAAAAATTGTCGGTGGATGGTGAACATTTTCTGCATCAAAACAACAAACTTACGAACGACCTCTGATGTTATTAAATGATTGTCCTGCGACTGCTTCGTCTGATTTATGCGAAAAGAAACTATTGTTATTGTAGATGAACGGTTTTGTCAATGGTGTACAAAATGGAAATGTGTTCTGGAGGAGCCGTGCTGTTTTCCGTCTAAGTTTGCAAACATTTTGAAAAACCCTTACACAAGAGACATATTTTGAGTGAGAATGAAGTTTTCTTAAGGTATATAGGGTGAGTAGAACGCCAGATATCTAAGTGCCAACGATATAATACTATACTGCTCGTGACCTATCGGATAAAAGTTCACGAAAAGCACACTTTGGCCCTTGTAACGCAAGAACCGTCCACCCCGCATCCTTGGCAATTATAGTAGGTCAATGAAACGGCCAACCGTCATAAAATGCTACAAAGGTTAATAGAGTATTTTTAGATAAGAAAAAAGGAATTTTATCGAAAACCGCCAAATCCATAAAATTGACTTAACAACAGTTGATTTTTCAAGACCTGATAAAACTGATAGTAAAGTCGTGAGAGATTCAATAACGTCAAAAAAAAAACAATGATGACTTTAACGTACTGACACTTTGATAATTGTTTTTTGCTAGTAGGATTTCTGCATAATTTGATTTTTGCTGTATTATGTATTAGCTAAGAAAACATTCGTTTCATAGAAAACCAACCAATTGAGTAGGCGGTTAAACGATAATTGATTTTAAGGCCTGATACAACTGACAGCAAAGACAGGAGGAATGATAGAACGGTAAAATAATGAAAACAACGGTGAATTCCACGTATTGATACTTTACTAACTTTCCTATTGCGTTTACGATAGTTCTTAGTTGGAAGAACCTACGGACTACTAAGTTGTCTGTGGTGGCTTTGTCTATAAAGTTACGAAGCAAAGAATCAAATTTTCGCTGTATTGAAAGGTCCTTTTTGTCGTATCCCAATTCCTGCCGACCAGCGCAAGGAAATTCTCAATGAGATCATACTCAGGACTCTTTGCAGGAATGCGTATGCTTTGCACGCCACAAACAAAATGGTTGTCTGTGGATTAAAATATTCGATTCTAGTCGCAAACTTAAGTAGAGTCCTGCAAAATTGCTCTGCTCAGTCAACGCCAATCAACGTCGTTTAACCAAAGGCATCTCTGCGATATCAATGAACACCTTGCTAGTAATGTTCCTCGTTTTTGAACGCCAGATTTGCCGCTCGCCGAATTAAATGGCTATTCCAAACCATCAGATGTCGATTGTTCTTGGAAGTTGCTGTCGAGACGGTGTGTTGGCATGGGAATTTCTTCACACACATGACCGTCTGGGCCAAATTCAGAGGACTCACCAACAATACGATTTTGCTACAGAAGGGAATGTCCTTCTGTAATGAATGTCTGTAAGTAGTATATTCTTAACCGAAGAAAAACGTTCGCTTAAACGGTTGCTACCTAAAAATTGCTTTGTAATAATGTTTTCCTAAAGGAGGCCGAATTCTCCCATCCACTTTCTAATTATGCACATAGAAGCATCAACAAGTATTCCCTTCAATTAACCCTAAGGGACATTTAACAGTGCTTGTTAATGTTAAAAGAAAACGATAATCATCTTCGTTACTTGTGGAACATCATTTTTATTTTAGACACCGCCCAACTGCTAACAATACTTCAGCAATAGACCTGGCTCATACTGAAAATGTTGGCTTAAGTTTCATACGACAGCCCTGTGGCTGCCAACTTACAGAAAACCATACATGTCTCTGCGGTATTAAGAGGAGCCTTTATTATGTGCATAACATTAAGCAGTAGATTTGAGGCATATTGTGAAAGTTAAAAGTCGCGTTGGAAAACGCAAATACATAAGGTTTTGTGAACGGCCATTTTACGTTATTACAAAATCTTAAAAACAGAAACTTTATAAAACTGAATTAGCCCCTTCCTTCGAGTACAGAATTGGAAGAAGACGTAATGTCTACCATATAAGCAAAGGAATAAATGTTCTCATAAATGGAAGAGAATATTTTTATGCATGTTTTCCATGAAATATAATTGAATCTTTATGATCACCGAAGGCCAGTGAGAAAATGCATGCTATGTAAGTAGCCTTTTCTTAAGATTATAATTTTTGCATGCGGCCGATAAGAAGTTCGTTCGAAAAATCCGCATCTTGTGGTAACTATATTATAACATTATGCTAAAGATGATTAGTTTTACAAAACTACTTAATCAATCTTTTAAAAACGAAATGTAATTTCGAAATTTCGGTTGACATTTAATGAGTTAGCACACCTACTGCATATATTTGTTTACACCTACTTATTCTCGATGTGGTAGACCTCACCACTGTTAAACGAATTTATTTATGCATTTTATAGCACAAAAGTCATATTCTAGCAAAGTGGAGTTTTTAAGACCTGATCTGCTCTTGATATTTTAAAAACGAAACAATTTCACAGGCCTCTATCCACCCGATCCTCGTGGACGCAAAATCATCTTTTCACACTTTGAATAAAATTTGCTTGAAACTTGTTCCTCTCATATTATTGTTTCTTCGTGTCACATCACAGAACAGGGATCATAGATTCAAACCAGGTACTCACTCCTTCCGACCTTTTTGCGACTGCCAGTGAGGACAAGAAGCTTCATCCTTGTGTGCGCGGGACTAGTGTGTCGTGTAACCTGATTGATGAACCTAAAAGACAATCGGGCTGCTTATGAAGTCGGCAAAACGATACAAATCACAGAATATGCGCGGAAATGAACCCAGAAAAATCATTCTCCAACCCATTAACTCTGTCTTTGCAGTGCTACCCGTTTGACTATTCTTGATTTTGTAAGCGGCATCGTCCGAACAATCGAGGCCTTTATCACATTTTCTGTCGTATCGGAAACAAATAAATTTGACAGCTGTCGTTTTCCTCTCAGAGATATTCAGTTTCTACTGAGACCCCTTGTAATGCGCACGTAGCGACCAGACGTCATTCAGAAAGGCATATATCTGCCTCTTTTGTTATTCTCGATGCATTTGCTCTTGGCCTTTTTTGTCCTGTTTCATAAGTTTTGTCATATAAGACACCTGGGCAGAATTTTGAAGTTGTCTCAATCTATGCGGGATGGAGCAGTATCGACCCGCTCAAAACGGTCCCTTACCTCCAGCACATCAGATGGTATAACAGTTCTTTTGCCGATTTAGGAAGTTCAGAAAACGATTCCTCCTCAGAAATTTGTCCCACCTTTTCACTAATTATATGTTAGTATATTGAGAAAAAATGCATATTTTGGCTTTGTTTGCCTGCGAAATATGGGTTGAACACTGTCGGCTTAAACGGACTGACCCTGTGCACGTCCATAGTTCCTAGTCCTAGCAAGTATAAAACGAATTCAGTATGAAATAAGCTATCATGGAGGTTAGTTTCACGAGTTTCGTTATTGGTCAACAGTTCATCATATTTGCAGTTTTGGCCTAATTCCCTTCATCTTAATCCAAAAGTCTTCCTGAAAATGTATGTGAGAATCTAGAACAGAATATTAGAATATCAAAATTAGAGTGATTGATTTGTCCGGCAGCAAAATGCGCTGGGTGAGGGGTGGACTTCTCTCCCCCCCTGAAACTGCGATTTTCGCAAAAAAAGTGACCGTCGAGGAAACCATCCATTCACATCAAGAAGCAATCGAGCAATCGCACTTGGCTTCCAACTTTCATTCCCTCAGGGAGAAAGCAAGAGGCAGGACGGGGAGGATTAACCATCTACTCGCGGCCTGCGGAGAAGATGGATTGTCGAAAATTAGGCATGTCTCCGCCATGCTAGGTGCATATCACAGTCATGCAATTTCGCTGCAGCGTTATGAGCGCTAATGCCATTAACAAGCTTCTTTTAGACCACAGTTTTCTGTCGACATCTCCCAGAGAATGGATTGAAAACGGATAATACTTATAGCTGGGCGCTGTCTTGTTTCATTCGTTCCGTCAAAACGATGAACAGAATGCAGCCGGGTGTTGGGGCAAAGGTTCGATTGCCCAGATAGGCATAGAAAACTTACTGAAAAATACAACCAGGTTTATTACTAGTGGAATTGTAGAACGTCGTGAATGCACCTGCTTACTTTGGGGAATTATATATGTTTTGGGTCTTGAAAGTGTGGTTTTCGAGTCTGGGCCTTCTAACAGCAGACTAAATGTTTACCAATACCAAAAATTAGTAAACTTTGCTGTGTCGAGAAAGTGGTCAAAATGTTGACCAACTGATTTCTTAACTAAATCCTAAATTAAAATCGACGGATGACCTTACATTTTGCAAGTCTATTAAATTTCCGTTTGCCTACTCCACTCCCCTTCACGTTCACTGACCTGCCTCTTCCATAGTCAGCATTAAAACCTTGCTTGAGGACAGTGTGTAGTCGTAAGATGAGTATGCATGTGAGAAGTGTTTCTAATGAAGGTTGCGATGATTCATTCTGCTAAGAAACTATCACGGCAAAACCGAGGATGCCTATGCGGACCTCATAGCCATCATCGTACATGGTGTCATAACCTGTGACGAATGCATGAGTCGTTAATTTGCAATTTACCTGTAATGGCGTGACGACCGCGCGCTATAAAGAATTGGCCTTTTGTACACCTCAAATCATTGCCTGATCCTGTTTCCCATGTTGAGACCGATCATGAACAAGATTCGTGTTCCGGGGATCGCGTCTCTATCTTTTCGTGCACTTGCGTGAACCGCCCTGTAATTCTGAGGCAATACTCACTGTTTCTACTCCGTGAGTGTTCTTACGTGGAATGTCTGATTATTCAAAATTCAAATTATCAGTAAAGAGGATTAAGAGAAATTATTTACTCATATGATTAATTCCAAAACCTTTGCATCCGACCGCTAGTTGCAGGCCAACTGAGCCCAAAGTCCGTTGTCTTCAAACGTGTTTTGCTCTTGTGACTTAATCATATTCTCCGATTACTTTTACCACCGTACAGTAGACCGTCCAGGACATAACATTGGGATGACTCATCTCATCTTTTAACCGCAAAAAAGTTACAAATGGAAAACTTCCAAGCAGCTGAGTTGGCAGTCACCCTGCAAGCCTATCGCCGTTTTAACAAATGGCCCATTGCAAATCCCCGACAACTCGACTGACGAAACCAATTGTTAGTCTTACTGGTTGCGCCGCGCGCGATTATAACGCTCCCCTGCACAGATATCAGAAGGTGCGGTGTTCTGTTTTGTCAGATCTGAGGATTTGTAAAAATTACTTGCAGAGTGCAGCAAGCGTCTGCACATTTCCTAACGTGCACCACTCTACCAATACTTGTGGTCAGTTTGATTTGTTCGTTGGTTAGTTTGCTACTCCATCTTTAGGTTCTAATTGCATTTTTAAACGTTTTCACTGCCGCGTTCCTGAAAATGAAATCATGCTCTTTGATTTTCTCTTCGGAAGTAATTATTTGTGCTCCGCCAAGTTAATGACCAAGGTACACGTGAACTAATTTTCTAGAGATATCCGCCTATCGCACTTGCTCTGATGGTCATTCTCACAGGCGATGACCAAAGATGTAAAAGTACATTTGTTCAAATCAGTTTTTTGTTATTTCTCGCACGTTCATGGGAACCACAGAAAATCTTACCGTATTCGAATAATTTCAAAATTTTGCCTTCCTCATAGGATTCACTCAATTTAGCCACAGGCGATAATTTGCTACTGCAATTTTGACGCTGCTAACCTACTCGATCGAATTAGGTATATGTGTCGAGAGACCGAATCTCATATCTGTTTGGAAATTATTATCGAGTATATAGTAAAGTAATAGTACTTGCCCGGCTTAAGAGCATGCATAGACATGATTTAAACATCTCAAAACCACTTGGGGTTGGCAGTGGAATCAATATTTGCATAAAAACGTGCACGAGGTGTTTTGCAATTACAGGAAACCACGAATTTTTATCTTCCATCTGATTTATTTTCCCACCTACTATATGGATCATACTCAAAAAACTATAAGTACACAAGCAGCAGGTCTTTATCCATTAATTGTATGCTTAGGAATTGATTTCCAGCTAAAAGTAAAAAGTATCGGCCAAATAAATTTGACCAGATAGTACACTATTAGGCACCTTTCCTTTTGCACTCAAAACCCCAAAGGGTACAAGTTGTTTCTTTCAAAACAGTGTCAAAGAAGTGTCATAACTTGTTTACATGTTGTTCGATTAGGCCAAAATGTCACTTTCGGTGATGGAATCACAATAAAACTAAAAATAACGGGTAAGTATGTCAATTCAAGGAAGATATCAGGTTTTTGATCCACAAATCGAGTATATTCGTATATGACGTAATGTACCTGAAAGGTCTGACAAAATCTGTATGAATAAAGGAGGATTTCTAGCTTTAACTTTATCGCAATCAAGGGCTGCCTTTCAAATTTGTCTTAGGGGCCTTTCGCAGAATATTTTACTTTGACTCAACTATGAAAGACTCAGTGCCTCAGTGGGATTCGGACTCGTGACAGCAAAAGAAAGTTATAGTACAGCTAACGCTCTAGCCACCTTAGCTACGAGGTCCCACCGGACGACGCGAGTTGAGTCATATTTGGGTCAAGTTTACCCGCTCAGTCCACTGCAGCCTCTAAAATCCACCAAATTCGGTGCAGTAAGCTGATTCCTCAAACATGATTTTCTAAGTAATTCACATAGAATCCACCAGATGACCACCCGGCTTACGTAATTCAGTGGTGAATCGCGGAATAATTGTCTGCCTAGCAAGCTCCCAATACCATTATTCATCGAACCAACACCTCTCTGCCCAGATAAAAGAAGACGTTGTAATGTTTGTGGTCAAATATGTAAATTTTTACCAATGACCTGCAGACGACAGCGAGAGTCGGCAAGTTTAATAACGTGTAAAGTATTATTCAACATGCTGTCTTAAAATGGGCTTTGTTCTTCGGCCTTCGGGGAATAAAATGGAATTAAATTTTAGAGTTTCTAACTTTCACGTTGGTGGGAATAAGCTATAGATAAGTGAAGAAGAACATCCGAGCACCGCATTAATTTGCTTATTGTCCTCAGCTTTCAGTCTCGTACAGGAGTCCATCGTTAGATGTAGTGGCAGCAGCAGAACAAACAGCTGTTATAAGGCATGTAGCCCAATCACCGATTGACGACGCATGGCTTATAACTGCCGTATGTTCTGTTGCTGCCACTACGTCTGACGATGAACTTCTGTACGAGTCTGAAAGCTCAGGACAATAAACAAAGTGTTCCGGTGCTCGAATCTTCTTCTTCACCTATGCATACACCTGGAACTCGAAATCTCCCCTTCATAAGCTATAGATCACCAGCAGTAAGAAATAAACTGATCACACACGTTCCATTAAAAATTATCTGAAAATGACCTTTTGGATCATCTTTCTGCTTCCGATGAGACCCATTTCGCTCACCCTTGAGGACTGCTGCTGATCGTAGGCAAGGCGAACGCAAAAGCCTTATCCCTGTATCGTATGAATTATTGTCAATTTTTGCTGCATTACGGACAAGAGATAATCCATCTGCATTCACCAAGTGCTATCAATTTTATACTCATAGTTAGGTTCACAATGAATATACTCCAAGGGAAAATTCCCAGGACGTAACCTCGGACAAGAAATTTTATTGTTATTTTGACGCCGTTTGTCGAATAGGCTGAATCAGTTTTAAGTTCCAGGAGATGGAATATGCCGCTTCGTGTTTGCCATGCGAATCTGTTTTTTTAAAATTCTCCGGTGATGCGCATTTTTTATGACCGAAGTCCATGTTTCGGCGCCAATAATCCCATGCCTAATTAGGCTTGGCATTCGAATTATATGGGTTCACTTCGAGTGAAAACAGCAAAAGCAGGACTCCGCGAACATATTATTCCCCTTCTTCGAGCATGCCTGTTATACTCGCAGACATCTCCGTTAGACCTCTGGTTTAATTGCTTGTTTATCTAAAGTCAATCATCTCTCAGCTCGAAGTGAAATTATTTTGCCTTCCAAGACTTTAAGGGTGGCAGCAAGTCCTCTTTTAAAACAAACGCTTGGCATTGGCTGTTGTCAGAAACCAGGTGCAATGTACAGCCGCCAATCTAAAAGTTCGACTGTCGCATTCAAAGATATCCGGCGTATTCTACACAGCAAGGTAAAGAAGGCATTGTTAGTGGCGCGCGAATAAGTTTATAGTGAAAGCAGACTTGTCCAGCATCCAACTCACACTTTCCTCCTGCCCTCCTGAGCCCGGTATTAAGACATAGTGCGGCAGGCCGGAGGCGGGAGGGGGCGCAAGTGTCTCGCACGGCCGGACATGCACTTAGGCGTACAACCACACCCCCTTGTCCACAACAAACCCCTGGTCGGGACTTTAACCAACAACAGCACCTCAACGGGTCAGTAAGACGACGAGGATGGCCGGGCAGACATGTTCACGAACTGTATATCCAGGGGGAACACGAGCGCATCTAGCGGCAGAGGACCTGGTGTCAGAGAACTGCCATCCCATATCGGTCCTCGAGGGTCATGGTTTGTGGATCCCGGTATGGCAGACGCCTACATTCCTTGAGACCCAGAGGGGTGGCACGCAGGCCTGCATTTACCTGGGTCATTTTCCTTTAAAGATTAGGACAACTGTAATCTACTAAAGTTCGGATGGTCACCGGGAATATGTAGTCATCCGTGCTGGTATTGCAGTTAGGCGTTTTTTGGGATGATGGCATAAGAGGAAGTTAGGGTTTGAATATAACGAACTGCTTATTTCTGTATTTTCAAAGCGCACTTATGTCATGATTTCATCAGGCATGACGCGAGCAAAAGGAAATGACAAAGGTAGTGTTTTCATGTAGGCGAAACGTAACGGAAGCATCGATCGGTAAGGCACAAACGTCGATTTTTCGGGAAATGTTAATAGTGAATTAATAATATTATAGCATAATAAACCATTTGAATGCACAGTTTGAAAACAGCATAAAAATGCGAAGGAAACTAAAGAGTACAGGCAGAGGGAAAAGAGGAATGGAGAATGATGCGAAGAGCCACGCAGTATGGCGGAGGAGGGAGAAAGTGGTGGTAGAATTTCAGAAAGTTCTGCCTAAAAGAATATTCCACCAAAATCAGAGTTAACTTCTGTTCAGATTGGCAAAGTTGAGAGATCCGGGAAGATTATTAGAAGTAGAAAATTGGCTCTCCGGAACAGGTTTATTTAACTGCTGACGTTTCAAAGAGCTGGGTCGGCTCTTCATTGTCAATGCGTAAACTGCACTTAGTCGATCAGAAATTTAATTTAAAGTGGCAAATTGTGTTGGCCGGCCTCATGCTGATCGATTTTTTCCTCTCCTCCTGCTGCGTCGGCCTCTCAGGAGATGGTTGACGGACGTTTTGCCTGTGTGCTTTATAAGTCACCACTCCGTCGAGGGGAGCTGATTGGACTTTAGTCGGGCGGTCGGTCTGGCGGTTCTTGATCTTCCTCACCGAGTAAGCTCAGCGTCGGGCTATCTCCGTACGGCCTTCTTAAGTCCGGCGTGGTTGTTTGGTCCCGAGCTCTACGATTGAGATGACGTAGGATTTTGTAAGCTGCAGGAAGGTCCAGATATCTGTTGATAGAGTGGGCATCGGAGAACCACGTCTCGAGAGTTCGCCGTTCTGTTTTTGTGTTGCCTCGGCCTAAGATGGTAGCCCGCTGGAGGTCAAAAGTATGCCCCGTTTCTCCAACGTGTGTTGCTAGTTGGGAGTTAGGGTCTAGCCTCCGAGTAGCCGATTTATGTTCTTGTGTGTGAGTTTGCAATTTCCGCCCCGTTTCGCCCACATAGTTGCAGTCGCCCTCATTGCAATTTATTTTGTAGATGACTGCTGAGGTTTCAGCGGGTGGCGATGGGTCTCTAGGTTGCATCAGGCGACGTCGAATTGTTGCTTGTGGTCGATGGGCTATGCCTACTCTGGCGAGTTGTAGCAGTCGCGAGAACGCTTCAGAGACCCCTTTAACGTAAGGAACGGCCCTCCAGACTTCAGGTTGCTGCTCATTTGGCCGTCGTCTGGGCGCCCAACGTCTGCTTCTCTCGATGGAATGCCTGGGATAACCATTGGCTGCAAATAGGTCCACAAGGTACAATCGTTCGGCCTTTTTATCTTCTGGCGTGTTACACGTTTCATTCTTTTGCTCCAAAATGAAAATGGTCATGATACTTTTCCAACACTAAGATAATGATTCTCACTTAAAGAAGGCTGTGAAAGGCCTGAGCGTCACGTCTTATTTAAATGCTCCAGACATCCATCGCCGACAGAGCTTAAATCCGAGAAAAACGCCGAATCTATCTACACCGCTCATCTACATGACAGGTGCAATGCTCAAGCGTTTAGTCTAATCTACACAATTTAAATTTGTTCAACTGCAAAATTTGGAAATTATGATGTTTGCGACTGAGTAGTTTAGTTTGGTTTCCGCCTTGTTTGGCATTCATTGAAGTAAGTCACTGTCTTTAGGTGTATTTGGAATTCACGATGAGGCTCACCCATGTAGGCCGCAGCCCTTCACTTGATTGATGGCCGTTGGCTTATTAAAACACGTTTAGTAAACCTACCTAACTTAGCTGCTCGCTGCATTTGGAAGGGAAAGAGACTGCAAGCAGAGCTCGAAGCGGGTGCGTACATGCTCCCTCCCCCCCCCCCCGACTCAGCCACTCGCTGGATTAAGAGAATATGGGGTCTCATTCATAAATGGAAGGCCACTGAGGGTACCGCAGTACATGGCCACCGTGGTGGATCCGACTGATTTCCACATCCTCGGAACAATTCAATTAACAAGCAAAATTGGCCACTCGTTGAATTAGGATAAGTACTCAAGCAGGGCTCTAGGCCACGCAGAGGGAAGCGCGTGTGAACTGATATCTGAAGTAAGCAAGGCTGGCGTATGAACAGTCGTCCCCCAGTGGCACAGTTACTCGCTGGATCGAAATTGAAAAGAAGATGCAAAAACGCGACATTTGTAAATGCGGCGTATTTACAAAATGCTTTGTAGAGAGGCAGTCATATAATATCACTCAAATGGGACTGCAAAACCAAACCCATCTCTATGGACTATTTCAACAAAGGTAGCTATTGAATTTTATGGAGCGTTTCGCGCACACCATAGAAATGCTGAAAGAGTGCATTAGGTTCCTAAATACGTAGGTATCAACACACGCTACTGCCAAACGGTCCGTTTGTGAGAAGTACTTTCCCACTGAAAAAGAGATTAAAGGCGACCATGCGATGGAAATTAATCCTCGGACGAAATTTTACAATGCTAATCCTTCCTCGTTACTGATTTTGGGTTAATTATATTTGTTGTTTCAGCGTGGCTTGGCAGATCCCGCCGTCTCTTTTTGTTTTGACGGATTCACGGCTGTCATCCGGGTAAGTCTTGATGGCAGGAAGTTTGTTTGCTTTAATACACCGCTGCCTTCGCTGATAAAAGAGGATTAATAGTGCTTACTTTAATAAGAAACGGAGCTTTTCTGCCAGGCAGAAACAGGTTATTTCGAGAAACGTTTGGTTTTCATGCTCAAACGGAAGATCCACTGATCAAAACATGCACTGTAACGCTATCAAAAGATTTGTGCCGGATCGTATACGATTATTAAAGTGTTACATTCATTGAATCATTTTCGTCTCACCGAATGTTTCTTTAATTAATCAGATCAAGGTAAATCCATTTTTAAGAATAAGAAAGAAGGCAATCTGCGAAAAATAAGCAGATGTGCGAATATATTCAAACCAACCAGAAGACGCCTCAAAAACATATTACATTATGCCTGGTTAAATGAAAGCAAAATGGATGAACTGAAAGGTGCATTTTTGTCAGAAAATGCAAATACTAGACTATCGCAAAGATGACTGATCTTAATTTGCAGATGGCAATAAAATCTGTCAGTAGAAGCTGAACAAATGGGCGGCGTTTGCATATGTGTTTAAAAAGTACTTTTTAAACATAGTATCCCTAAATATTATCCAAGACTTTGTTTAGCATGTCTTCTGGCGGTTAGCCAACTGTCGGATGTCTGAGTACGCGTCTCTTAATGAGGCTGCAGAAGATCGATGCACTTTTTGATTTTCTTCTCCTGACATGCGATTCAATACGTAGACGAGGAATTTGCTTGTTTACGTATATAGAGATGTCATTAGGAATAAAAGTTCTATACTTTCACAAAAAACGTTTACCAGTTAAGAGCGCTTTCGAGCAGTCAGTGGTATATCCACCGTGTCACGTAGGCTCATGTTTGTTCAAACGTGACAGGGTGGAAGTCGTCGGCAATCAGTAATGAATATAAGTTGGTAAAACGA
The DNA here is from genome assembly GCA_902702965.1 of Spirometra erinaceieuropaei. Lineage (NCBI taxonomy): Eukaryota > Metazoa > Platyhelminthes > Cestoda > Diphyllobothriidea > Diphyllobothriidae > Spirometra > Spirometra erinaceieuropaei. Next base: position 313,916 of record CACRXP010000098.1, read on the forward strand.
CGCCAGGGCAATTCATGTTAGGTCGTAGCCCATACCGTCACTATAGGGCTGTAGTTAAAGTTGTGAATGTAAACTTCACAAGCCTGGAAACTGCAATCATGGGTTGGTCAGTCAATCGACATTACGGCCATCTCTTCGATGCAGTCCGCCCAAACGTCGCCATATCGGCTGCTGCTTCGTTGCAGCTTTCTTTCTGTTTTTTTTGTTTTGACGAAGATACAATTACAATGTTGAATGCGCAAGCAAAAATATCCACTTACGCTTCTAGCTTCGTCACCTCAACTTGTAATCGCACGGTGAGTATTCGCTTGCATTCGTTAAGGCAGCAGTTTTGTCACCAACTTATCATCAAACGCTGGTTATACAAGCTTCGGCTGGTTAAAGTGACCCTCTTAATGCTTGGTTCAAAGCGTCTAAATTAACACCTGCAAGTCTATTCCCTTCAGTTGACTTTCTCTTTGAAAATCGGCAATCAATAAGTGCAGCAATTACTGATCTGGTACTTATCTACAGACAAATAACGCCAGACAATATTGCCTCAGTATGCCTCCATGAGGCATGCGACGCATTAAACATAGCGTAACAGTAAACGCAGGGCATCGTTTTCCGGAATCACGAATCTGATTAGTTGTCTCCCCTAGTTCCAGAGATATGCAGCCTGTACGTCATTCCGGTTTTACCCTCCAGCCTGCCGTTCTGCCCCGGGATATGTGCTTGTTTGCGGGCAACAAAGTTCCCTGTGAAAATTTGCAGTTTTTGAGAGGTGGCAATTACCCACCCCCTCTGTTTTCTTTATTTCCTGCTAAATATATCATCCCAACTACAATTTCCACGACATACCGTCCAAATTTAACTCAGAACCATTTAAAAAAGTGTTGCAGTTAGGATGAGCTAAGTCTGCAGCCACTGTAGAAACGCCGAACAACTCACTTATGACAAACGTGCGGACATTTACGAAACCCGTATAGGTAAACTTTGTAATGAGATTCAGGTTTATTTTATGATGAATGGGTTCCCCAAGGGTTAGCAAGTCTTACGGCCACTGGTGTTTGCTAATATAAAGTTTAGACTACTAGCCCATTTATGTGGAGAGTGTTCAGCCAGCATGTCGATTACAAGCAGGAGCAAAAACGAATTCCCATTATCGACATAATACAAAACGTTTGTTCGGATATGCAAGCTAAGAACCGTACTAGTACAGTACCACCGAAATTAATGAAAGCTTGTTGGAGTGTCTGGAAATGGGTAGTTATTTTGAACCGAGCATGGGTTCTTCCAATAATTTTTGTGTAAAAGGTTATTAAAGATATTGGGTTAAACCGCATGCACATCAGAATTTCTCAGGCCTATGTGGGGCCTCCAACTGAAAGTACGATGGTCAATTGCCTCCGCCTAGCCTATCCTTCATTCATGTGCCAGAGTCTAAAATCCCTCTTTTTATGTTTTATTATCATAACCATTGTCACTCCTATCATTTCCCTCCGTATCATCATTGAAATCGTCATCATCACCGGCAACAGACCTATCATTGATTTCATTGTCGTCGCTGCCATAATCGTCATCGCCACCACAACCACCATTATTACAAGCAACATCACCAGTACCAACATCCGCGATACCTTGAACTTAATCACCAGCATTATTAAAATTCTCGACACCAGACATTATCATATCTTTAATAAAGTGTTCACGTTGACGGCTTCTGAATTCCGCCATGAAGACGAGAAATATTTGAAACTTTCCAACAGCTGCTCGGAGGTTCATGAAATAGCCGCCTGCTTTCCGATGGTCAGACAAACATGGAGGAAAAGATTACACTTTAAATTTTGCTCGAAGTCATGCGGCCATGGTGACAGCTGCTTGACTGTCAAACCGTGCTACAGGGACTTGCAAATCAGGGGTTGCCTCTGCGCCAGACTTGTTGGAAGGCAATGGTAAGCGTCTTTTATGCAGAATGAGAATCGATGCTCTCAGGCAACGCACAGTCTATGCCAGTGCTTATGGACAAGATTCGATTTTTGCATTTAGCATATGTGTGGTTGCGGTGGTGGTGTTCTGTATAGCAGTTGGGATTATAAGATCAGAACTACCAGTAGGATTTAACTTTAAGCTCACTGACCATTCCAGTAGACATAATTCCTATTAGAGTGGCTGAGATGAAACCACAACGTAACCTAGCAGACATTATTTTTAGTTTCGATATCTGAAAGACTCAAAAATACCAAAAGGAGCCATTGCACTTGGTGATTTTTCTAACAGTCGCGAAGTATTTTTCGCTACATTCTGCAAACGCCAAACATATTCGGTAAAACAAATGACAGCTGCCGATAATATCGATTCGAATGGACGCCAAAATTTCTCGCGCAGGTTTATCGCTTATTTAATATGTTTCGGCAAGTGCTTGTGACGACTGATTGCTTGGAAATGCAGCAGATTCGGAATTCCAAGCAAAACCAAATATTGCTTTTCTAATCTGCAGTAAATTGGACTTGACCAGTGCCAGAAGGCCGAAAACAATGATCTACTTGCCAACTTGATGACTATCACTATGAATATCTCCTTCATTCCTCGTGCTATTTTCAATATTATTGTTATTGTGAAGAAGGAGTTGCATTGGATGGTTCAAAAATGTTTCATTCAACTGGTCTTTCGGATTCTAACTTGAACCCATTTTGAGAAAAGCAAACATGTAGCAGTAGTGAGATCTAATTATTCCGGATCTCAGTTGGTGCTCAATCAACGATACTCAACAACACTCGCAAATTCTAGAGGCCGATATTCCTACGGGAACGGACAAGCAAGAGCTCCGGAAGCTGCTTTAGTCATCTCCCGCCTACGGCGAACAGCAGTGTTCTATTTTCGTACAATACATATTTCAAGGCAACGCTATCAATGATACATTTCAGAAAATTGGGCGGAAATGAACATTATCTTACGTGCAGTCAAATTCGGAGTTTGCTAACTGTCGTACGTGGGATCACCTTCATACTATAAAGCATGCATATATGCGTGAAACATTTTCTGTAGAAATCTTCGGCAACTCAAAAGTGTATTTATTGTTTTACGTGGATCTGGCAAACCCTTCCATTTTCAGGAAAATAGAAAGTTTTTCTGATTTGAAAATTCCAACATGCACATTTATATGCGATTAATTTGCGAGAGGTTAAAGTAACTAGCACAGTCAATACTTCGTTTTAACACAAATATTTTTTCCTGCAATATTTACAGCGGTAAAATGACCATCCGTTTCAATTTCCGAATATGTGGTAAAATGCTTTCAGTGTTGTTGGTGTTGAAAAAAAGGATATGCAGTGGACGGTTCAAAAATGGTTCATTCGACTGACCTTTCGGATTCTAAATTGAACCCAGTTTGAGAGAGGAAAACATGTAACAGTAGTAACATCCAATAACCCCGGATCTCAGGTCTGAACTCGAATGCACTCCCAAAATCCATGAGGCCGATTTTCTCACGGATCTGACAAGCAGGAGCTCCGGAAGCTGCTTTAGTCATCTCCCGCCCACGGCGAACAGCAGTGTCTTCAGTAAAAACGGCACCTTTTGAAGAATATCTTTCTGCCGGGATGTGGAATTTAGTCTCATCAGTAGAGGAGATTAAGCGAGTTTCCGAAAGCAGTTGACATGAAGGTGAATAAATTGTTGGAATAATACTTTTATTCTCCCGACGCGTCGACATCCCATGAGGCGCGATCGAGCAAGTGCATGCACTTCACCAAACACAACCGGCCAAGATGAATGCTTGGGAGGGCAATTTTGACAGGCGAATTGTTGCATAAAAAATACACTTTACAATTACGAGGACGCGTGCGTTTGCCGACTATGATGATCGATTCCAGCGTGCTGTGAAACGCTAGGTAAACAACATTTTCATTCGATTGATCCGGTTCAATGTCGGCCTTCTGGCCTTGCCGAATTTCGAGGGGCCTCTACTGAACTATGGTATGTTTTTCTAGGAACAAAAGGCAATCAGCTAACCCTTTGAACCTCTTATTTACCGAATCTGCGCGACCAGATGTAATCCTGGTCAATTTCACATTTGTAAGCGGTCACTTGTTAGTGTGAATGAGGAAGATGGAGACTGACCAGGAACCTAAACCATTCGTTTATTAATCTAGACTTTCGAAGTCATCCATGTTCAGCGGCAGCAGAAGAGACGATGCTCGATGTCGAACATTAGCTCATTTTTACTGCTGGCAACATGATCGCTTATTTCGCAAACAAGACACGCTTAGGGTTGATTGAAGCCTCGTCTTCTGATAAGAGTTCACTCAGTCGACGTTGTGGACTGACGTCCGAATATGCAGCCGTGCGCGGCCACCTTCAGACCTGCAACACCGGTCGTTATTTAGCCAGTGAGCCATGTAATGGATGCTGCTGTCAACCCTGACAATGAAATGCCGTACGACTTCGAAAAACCAAGAAAATACACAAACGATTATAACATCCAGTCGGTTTCCTTCTCCATGGGTTTCGAAAAATAACTAATAATTAATATTGCCTACCCAAGAAGATTTTTTCCATGTGTACGTATTCACACTGCGAAGCAGAAACTAACTTGATGCCAGAGGAGGGGAGAAGAAACACCTTATACTTATTTCTAAATAAATAACCCGCGTTCGACAAACAGCAGTATTTTTTAAAATATGCACTTTTTGGAGAATCGTCTTTTGATCGGATGTGGACTTTAATCCCATTTAATGAGCTTTTCTTCGCCCATAAAATAAGCCATTTTAATTCCCATGTGAGGACTTTTTCGGAAGGTTTCGAAAACATCATGTAATTGAAATGCAGGACTCTGGAACAAATGCGCAGCCAATAGGTGAATGTCAAAGAAGTTTGGAAACTTTTAATATCTGCGAAACCCCTGTTGGTAAACTTTATGAAATAATTTGGGCATTGTTCGGAGCGTTTTGATTTCAATGAAGTTAATTATATTATTTTACACTGAAAGCACAATGTATAGGCATGTATGCAGCTAGATCCCATACTTCGAGACTTTGCAGAGCAAACTTTGCACACAATCGAATGAAAATGGGGAAGGATTTTTTATCATAAAAGTTGTTTTGAAATACATCAAGTCTGAAAAAATCAATCGTGTGAAACTCGAGGTTTCCAAGCTACAAGCCATATATTGTCGGCGTACGAAAAACCATACATTTCCGTACGGTATTCAGAGTTGATCATATTCGGTTTATAAATTTTTTCAGTTGATTTGCGCCATATTGTTAACTTTACAAGCGATATTCGTAAATGCAGAGACATGCCGTTTAAGGAACGGCCATTTCACGATTTTAAACAATACCACAATCAGAAACCTCTTTAAAACCGAATTATGCGTTTCTTTCGAGTATAAGATCGAAAACAGACGTAATGTTTGACCACATGAGCAAAATAATGAGTACTTTTATGCATGTTTTCCATGAAATACAATTGAATATTTGAGTGCATAGAGAGTTAATGAAAAGAATGCATGCTACATAAGTAGTCATTCCTTGTAAAGCATTGTTTTTGCATGCAGTCGGAAAGAAGTTCTTTCAAAAGCCGGCATACCTAGGTAACTGAATTACTTTATAATCATGCTGCACCATGATTTCAAAACGAAAACGCATTTCGGAATTTCGGTTGACATTCCATGAGTAAGCCCACCTACTGCACGTACTTTCTACTGCCGCATTCGCAACGGCGAAATTATCAACAGTTTTGACGTTCAAACAAAACTTAAAATAATTTTATGCGTGGTGTAATTTATGCGAACAAGTTACTTAGAAAGACAGCCGGTGCAACTTAAACGGCATTTTGTTGAGCGAGTATGCGTGCGCATTTCATTAGCTCTCGTCGGGGCAGTGCGTTTATAGGGTAGTAGGGGACTCAGGCACAACAGGTGAGGGATAAAAGAAGTCGATTAAAGGGAGAGAGAGAAGTGAAAGGAGGCAGTGGGTTAGGAAGGGCAGTGAGGCTTAGGGGGAGGGTGTGGAGGAGTGCATGTAGGAGTGGTGTCTGCTCCAGCTTCTTTTGTGCGTACGACATCCGCTTTCGAAACACGGGGATTTTTCGGGTGAAGGGTTGCCTATGGACATTTACCGCATACGTGCTGGTGCTCTGTACGGCAATTGTGGTCGTCTGATGAGAACTATCAGAAGGGTTAAGTTTGTAGCTGACTAGCCAGGCTAGCTATCGACATGAATCAAACAGCGTCCTCAACCAAACAGCATTTCAAAATTAGACGCCTGATAGCCATAACCAACAGCAATGGCGATCGATTCAATTGGATAACAGGTATGTAGTATTTTTTCCGCGCATTCAGTAAACGCGTCTGGTTATATGGCAGTAACTGACATATATAGGCAGCTGTTAATATCACACCGATTGGACGCACACGCGTCTCCCCTTTATTTGCTATGCAACTGTCTGTGACAAATGGTTGTTCGACTAATCAGCAGAGCCGTAGCTCCAAACAAAACCGAACTTCCTCAGGAGTCTAGTTAACAGAGAGCTAATCAGGAACCTCTGGCGGACAGATCGAATGAAATAGGTTGGCGGCCATTTCCGACATTGTCCACCGTGTGCTCCACAAAAAGAACAGAGAAGGCATTTTGGCTTGCGCGTTAATAACTTTATAATGAGAGTGAACTTACGCAACATCAACTGCACTCTCCGCTCCTTCCCCACCTGAGTCCCGTGTCAAAACATAGTAGAGAAGACCGGAGGCGGGAGAGGCGCAGGTTGGCGGGGGGCTGTACTCCCATCTGGGCGCACCACCACATCCCCTGGTTCACAACAAACACTTGACCAGGATTTCGACCTACAAAAGCACTAAAATAGCTCAGACAGAGGAGAGCAACTGAGCACCATGCTCACGACCCGTATACCCGGCGGGATCGCAAACTCATCTACTGATGTGGGACCAGCGACCAGCAATGCTGATAATTGTGCAAAATGCTCCAATAATATTTCAGACGCGCCAGGATATTGGTTTTTCAGTGAACCTCCATTCGCCGTCTGCAATATATTTTACTAGAAAAAATGACTACTTAGTAAAAATGCATGTTCGCCTACTGAATGCTGATGTCCATGCGAATTCAAGCATATCTTACTGAAAAGGGCGCAAAATTATGGATTTTTTTAACTATTTGTTAGTAAATCACGTCATCTTTAACCTTTTTTTCTTAAAGGAAGATTATCTTTCACTGATAGTGTTCCACATCATGATCGTTTTTAAACCATGCAATGTCCATTTAAATGGCATCAAAATCCACACTCCTTGCAAACTTTGAGGCGTTCTGTATGGCATAGATGTATATGTACATAACTGTCTATACAGTATGTACCGTAGGCCCATACTTGCCACAGATCCAACGCAAAATTTGCTACAATTCAGATATGCCCTTTTACGTTTAAAGTTTGAAGGAGACGTCGTTTTACAACGGAGGCATATAGTGGGTGTTATTTTTATGAATACTTTTTATCACATGTATTTCAATTTATAAGAGCATCAGAAACCGACAAAAGTTGCGTATTATCTAAATAACCATTTTTGGCGAGGGAGGTTTTTGCATGCGTTTGAAAAGTAGTGCATTTAAAATTCAAGGTCTTGGAGAGTCGGAAAAAGTATCTGATTTTGCCATGAGGCCACCCTGCTTAAACAATCCTTCATAATGGGATATTCATTTCAGTAGATCCATTAGCATATCGTGAGATCTGTCACCGACTTTAGGTTTGCCCTACGCAAATAAAGCAAGGGTGGGTTGTTTTATTAGACCAGAGATCGTTGGATATGCCCTAATTTAGGATGAAATAGGAGGCGGTCGCTTCTGATCGGATGTTTGGATTTGGAGGTCATTTACCTGCTACCGACAAAAGACAATGCACCAGAATGATTATATCAGGCCTCTTTTTTCCCTTGGTGATGCGCTTTTTACTTAAACGGGACATAAGACGACTAATGGACGCTTGCTTTTAAAGTTCTGGCAATGCGAAGACAATGAGTATCAATCTATCCTAAATGCAACCCTGCATGTGAGTACGCATCAACTACTGATATCCGCTAGTTTAATGCTCTTTGGATGTATCCCTCATATTCCCGGGGATCACATAACTTCCGAATGCATCGCAAATCCGACTGAAATCTCATCTGTCGCCTTTAAATCCCTCGTTTTCTAGAAAAACGGCACTACGGGCTGTTTAGTTCATACTTTTTTTACTCCAATCTGTGATTTTCAAACATAAATGTCCGACCAGAGAAAAGTCTTTTATGCTCCTACCGAATATGTGCAGCCTTATCTTCTCTGCGTAGAAAAATGCGCTTGCTATGTTAGTAATATAACTTGTCAATAATTTCTCGTTTCTTTCTTGATCAGCAGCCTTGCATTCCTGAAATTTACCCAAACGACGGAGTTTTTCTAAGTATTTCGGTTTATTGAAGTTGACGTACCTTTGGACAGGTTAAGCACTTCATCAAGTACCTTTATCACATATCCCAGGGTATTTGAGGCCTTCATAATTTGGGGTTTGATTCTAAATGTTCACTAAGTGTCATTTTGGTCATGTGATATTAGCTTAGAGTCCAGTGTCCCCCTGATATTAAACAAGTTTTCTGCATTCGCGAATTCTACGGGCGTACTTGAAGCAGACAATTCGGCTCCTTGCATTCGGCTTCAAATTTGAACCAGTTTTCTGACATATGACCGCGGGTTCCACTCGGGGAACTTTTGAAGGGGTTTGGCGATTTCCTGCGTTAATATGAGGTCGTTTAATTGTTTGGGGCCCAAAAATTGATGTATGACCCGCCAATGGCTTTAATTCAACCAAATGAAATATTTCTTACCGAGGGTTCGAAAGACCTTGTCGAAGACGACCATCGTATACTCCACAACAAGCGGAGAGCAAGCACGCTGTATTACGTCTGCAAGACTTGGTGGCCGGTAAGGTCTGTCAGTCAACTTGACGACGTCAACCTCCCCGAATGAAGCAAATAAAAAGACTATCATAATTAGTGAAAAAAAACAAGTCACATTTCGTTTATGCCAGAGGAATAAATTTCAGTCAATGAGTCTTAGAATAAATTCTGGGTGTATAAGGGTCGGCAACACAGGATGAGGAATAAAAGCCTCATGTTAGCAAATTCACATAATCCGTTATCATCAGCTTATCTCCCTCCTGGTCTTTAAAATTTCGCATTTTTCTCAGGAAATATAAAATTAAAGGGAGGAGCTACTTGACGTTTCAAATTAGGAGGCGTCCAATAATGGTTCGCACTAGTCTTCCCCAACCGTCTGGTATTCAGTCTGACATTCGACAGGGTTGTATCCTGTCGCCCATTCCGTTTAACTGCATTCTCGAAAGGACCCTACACAAGGCGATGGTGTTGAATTTGCACCCCGACACCGACTGACTGGGCTCGACTATGCCGATGCTATTACCTTTCTCGCTTCAAGTCATGCTTCTTCGCTGCAGTCTATGGTGTCAGATGTGAACGAGGTCGTTAACTCGGTCGGTTTATCCATAAACGCTGGAAAGACTATAGTGTTTTCAAGCTGCATCCCTGACCACGAGAAGGCACCTCTCGAGATTGAGGATGTCAACATGAAAAATTAAACAGTTTTAAATACCTGTAGGCGAGGCTGCTGCCGAATGACCAGAGAAAGGATGATATTGTCTCCCAAATCGATACGGCCCGCTGAGTTTTATCCAGCCTTAGAAAATGCCTATAGATACGACGTGAGTTCTCCATTGGCAGTAAAACTCGCACGTTCCGTGCATCTGTCGACTCTGTCCTTCTCTATGTTTGTGGATGCTGGGCTGTGCGCGTGGAGAAGGAACGAAAACGTGAGGTATTTGACAACCACTGCTTGAGGATCAAGCCTCGTGCGAAGTGCACCGACTTTGTCTCAAATGAGACAGTCCGCGCTTGCTGCGACAACATCGCAAGGGTAACCCAGGCCATCCAAGATACTGACGACATTTTGGGACATAACAGCACGTTCATATATGAAGCCGAATTTTTAAAGAAAATGAAATTTTCCATTTCCCGAAAAATGATGCGTTTAGTTGAATTCTGCCTCAAATGGCAACATAGAACAAATGCTTATTGCCCAGTGAACATCGCTGTTTTGGTTTGAAGACAAATTCTTACCGTGCAGGCTAATGGCCTCGGCACGGATATGGTCAGAGTCATTTATTGTCCTACTTTATTCCCTAAATATTAGATGTCATTGAATTCCGCCCAACATTTATGATCTTTTTTCTTTGATAGGACTACCTACTAATATACTTTACAACAAAACGCGTTCCGGAACACTTTAGGCAAATAAGTAAAATACACAAAGTTTGGTGTGCTCTGAAATGGTTGTCTAAATATCCATTGTCGAACTGCCCGAGATGCGTCACTTAGTAAATTTAGTTACCTATCAGCCGTTTGATATAGAAATAGACATAGGAATACGAATAAGTCATCAGTCTCCACTTTGAAAGTTAACTCTATTTCCGAACATCCGCGGAGCGCGTCGCTTCCCGTCGATGCCGAATCATGGATATAGAAGTACACCTAATAATAAGAATTGTTATTCAGCCTATTTTTTGACAATAAACTCTATTCCCAAACGTCCGCGGATTCCGTGCTGGACGAGCGTGGCTATTTATCTGGTACGCATTTTCTTTGTTATTTACAAAAATTCATTTTATTGCCTACATGGTACGGAACTTTAACACTTAGCATTTTTATTGTAACAAAGGGAATTTTCTACAGAAAGTTTTGCCAGTTATCATTCTATTCTAAACGCAGCTTCCTGTTTCAGTTAGGTTCAGAGATGCCGTTTTAGGCTGTTTAGTTCAACTTTAAGACGAATAACATATATCGCTACATGCCTGAAATTAAAGAGCATTTTTAATAAAATTAAATGTTTAGATGCAACACAGCTTAATAATTAGTTGCATGCTTATAACTAGTGTAACGTAAAGCGATTAGTTCTGTTTAACTGATAAACTTCGTAATTTTGGCGAAAACCGTCCTATTGATAGGCAACCGGGAAGACGGGTTGTCCGTTAGCCTATCTGCTGGCTACACTGCGCGTCCGTGGGTGGCGGATAGGAGCTTAGTGTTATTGCTCACGATACGGCACCATTACCGCATTGGAGACGTCGAAGGGGATGGTGGTCAACTAATAACCTGGCTCGACACAATTCGTCAAGACATGGAGGTGGTTCTTGGACTTTCGGTATTTGGTCTCCGTCGTTGACGAAGAGAATGGGATGAACTGTTCCGACCTGACGGCGCGAATCTTCACCCATGAAGAGGTACAGTTCGGGACAAAGTCCAGGCCGGCTAGATTCGGGACGATCGCAGCCGTACCAAGTACAAGTAAGTATTGATATGCAAAACTAACTTGCTGACAAATTTCAATGACAAAATAAATGATGATATATTGAATGAAGATTTTCTTGGACGCATTTATAGATTTGAATTTGAAAATCAGTAATGCCTTTTGGGATGTGTTCTTTTCACTTTAATTCGATGCATGCCTAGGCGCAATTCTATAGAATGGGTGAAAAGAAATAACTCATCACTTTTTTGCAACCAACGTCATTTGTCTTGAAAACCTGAACTTGAAAATGAAGAGAGATTCATTCCAAAAATCTGAAATTAGGCGAAATCTTTTAAACTGTCCTTGCTACTTCCTTGCGGTCAAATAGAGGCGCATAGCAATCAGCAAGTAATGGAGGACTGATTTGTAGCAACCGATAATCTCATGTGAACTTTACTCAGAGAAGAGACACCACATATATTTGTGGACGTGCAATATCACATGAAAGCGTAGACCTGTCGGAAGATGTGTGGTAAGCTGTTTTGCAATTCAAACACAATTATAAAGGAGTCTAACGCCTCGGTGCGAGATTTTCTGGAGGCAAGTATTACCGAAATCATTTATGTCCTTTAGCGAGGTAGCCTATGTTTGCGCCAGATCTTTGTTACATTCCTCTTCTGCATTCGGCGATGAGATTTAGCCTTAGACTGCTCTTAATCTTTTTTCCTTAATTTTCGCGTTTTGGAAAAATCTGATAACCTAAATAAATTCGTTATTCGAAAGCAAGTAAAATTACATCCATTATTAATTTTATATTTTTAGGCCACCTACGGCGGTTCATGGTTAATTTGGAGTTTCAATCAAATCATTGGAGTCATTTTCTGGCTCACTGAGTGATGTCAGTTCACCTTACCCAACCCCAAGTCTGAATGACTTGTGAATGCCCTGGCCTGTAACCTAAGGCGCAACGGAACGAAGAACTCCTACGACTGCTAATATTTCAGCTCAAATCCAAGGGCAACAGACTCCTGGTTCAGTGGTAGAGCCATGGACTACTGAATGTCAGATGATGCTCAGGTTCCGCAAACGGGCGTTGTGGTTCAGAAGGCTGTCGATGGCATCTCACCGCCCCTTGTTTTTCTCAGTATTACGTTCCTTATTAAGACTACCGGTCACTATGCGACTTACTGTGAGGACTTAAAATGAGCCCCAAGAACCAGGAAACTAGCACGTCTCGTAACCTGATAGAGAAACGTCATCCTACCATGGTATTTATGTGCGTATCTATATATATATATATACGCACAAAGTTTCGCCACCGAATTTGACCGCGCAGTGAGGCGTAAAAGGGATGCCGTCAATTTTGGTGATTTGATAAATTTTGGAAGGTGATGGTATTTCGGAGAGAATATCTTTCAGATATGCTTCAGTGGAAAGGAAAGTCACAGGTTATGGTGAAAATCGACTGTTTTCTGATGTTCTTATTATCGTTGGACAAGGATGTTTGTTTATTTTTTGCTGCAAAAGAACAACACAAAACGCAGGGTTCCATTCATACGGCGTAGCTTCCGAAATAGCTTAGTCACCTATTTAAGTGTAGGGGAGCTCCTGATATCTGCAATGACCTCAGTCATCGTCCACAGATCTCCGTTACTGACTAGTACAAATAGGGTTGTAAGCGCACCAATTTACTCCCTATATTTCCAACTGGTTTACTATTACTAACCTTTATTCTTTATCTAGGATTCAACAGAGGTTGATTTAATGATAAAATGCTTAGGATGGACATTCAGTGGTGCTTCATTTTTTCTGGGAGTGGACTTAACCCATAACAAACCCACCTTGTTTTTTCTAGAACAGGCCATTACGGTGGCCGTCTCCGTCCCTAGTTCTAAAACCTTCACAAAACAAGATGCAATTATCAACTGGAATAAATGCCCAGCTGTTGCTAACTAGCAGGTACATTTGAAGGGTTTTCTTCACGATTTGTGTATCCCCGTAGAACTTCCATTTTCAACATAACCGTTATCTGGAATTTGCCTACCCACTCCTTTATTCTACATGTCAATTTTACAATGTGTTTTTCTCATTGGGAGGGTCCGTATTCATTGTACTTTTTAGGGTTTCCATTTTAAACCCTGAATTTATGGGTATTCTCTTCGCAAATACAGCCGACTGGGAAAACAACCGATTTTCGAAGGATATGAGTTGTTTTCGCATTGCGCAAAGAAAGGTCAGACCGAATGCAGCAAAAAATCGTAAAGATCTTCTCCGCGTTTAATTCGTCTCCTCTGGAAAGACAGTCTGATCCAAGTCCGACTCGAGACGCACACTTGAGTATTTTACAGTGAAGAATGGTATCTGCTATCGAAATCATGACGGGCTGTATTTCCCACAGTTGCGACGGTGTCATTCATGGACACGGTGTTTTCCCTGCCCTGTCTCTTATGCGAACAGAGAGGAGTTCTGTCAAGCATGCTGCCTGTAGTGTTTCAAACCCGAAGGTTTACGTTGTTATGCTCATCAACTTTGCGGTAGTGAACAACAACGGATATTTTTAGCTCTTAGAGATGGCAGGGCAGGCTCGACGTATGTCTACTAGCTCAATGTGCTTATTTCACGCGAGGCGATTGCGGTCCGATTTTAAACGCACTAGAAAGCCAGCGTTGGCGGTTGAGGGATATAAAATAAACTTTAGTTAAACGGCCTGACTTTCATGTACTTATTAGCATTTCATTTGGAAAAACAAAGTCTTAATCTGCGCTAGGAAAATGGGAAAACCTAGATCATAAGGAAACACCACGTGGTGTTGCAATCAGAGCACTTAAAAAATCTGTGCCACAGATCACTTTCGCTAGAGACTTGGGCATCTTTTAAAGCACTTTTCTATAAGAAAAATTAATATGCGGGGCGTTTAAATACAGGCGGTATTTTAAAGCCCACAGAAGACATAAAGAAGCGTTCTTAACGTTATGGATATTTCTATGTAGGCCGTTCGAACATTAAAATCACCGCCGTATGATAATTAATGTTTATTTAAACTATTAATGGACTAAAGTGGATACTCTAACCTTTTGTGGTTAAAAGGAGTCGTATAGCGGACTAATTGGACACTTCGGTGGTCCAATGTGCGCACGTTTCCCTTTTCTAATACATTTACAACCGGCAATTTCATCAGTTAAGCACTGCATGGACCTTAAAACGAGCATTCAACGATTTGTTTGCATTTACTACGCATTGTTAATCCACAGAAAACTTTTTTAAAGAAAGATTTCGTACTTACGATTTGGCTTGGAGTTTTAATGGCTGTTTGTCTAATATACTGTCATTTTTAGAAAGATATTTGGCCCAAGTGATTAATGCGTAGGCTTTTCTCGAACTTATCCTGTACCGTCGCTAGTTCGAATCCCACCGAGGTCGCCGAGTCGTTGGGTTAAAATGAAGTATTTATATATACATGACTTATTAGTCGTAGTTTATGGCAACGTCTTGGTAAATTTTCGAGCTAAATTGTTTTAATCGATTAGCAGTGCATCACAAAAAAACCGACAAGGTAACCAAACGTTATGTCAAAAATTCAACGGATCAGACTGGGTTTGTAATCAGTGCAAAAAGCCACACCTAATTAATACATTATATCGTATGGTGACTCGTCTAATGTGTGAGGTTTAATTAGGAGCTTGAAAGTGGTGTTAAAATACTCGACAGCAAAGTTTGAGTTTCTCATTTTTATGATGCGAAAGAATGTTTGCTTAATTTCAAAGATACGGATGTAACACGAATACAGGATTTCATTGGGTTAGAAGTCGAAGTGTCTTTTATAGGCAAAAATCATTCGAATAATATTAGCAAGTACAATTATAAGCATAACATTTTCTGCGTGTTAATAGAACGCGCTTCTGATAAGTTGGCTGCATGGTATTTGACGGCCGAAAATCCCGATGACCTTCTGGACGTACTCCTAAATCGGTGAG